>JANTPZ010090018.1:0-55147 GCA_025593235.1 Vachellia pachyceras
GATATGTCATAGGTTTTGCCTTGTTAGGTTTCTTTCTCTTCATGAGATACCTCTAAACGGGTTGGCAAGAGGCTTAGAAAGCTCCCTTGAGAAGATTGATTGCCTGCAGGCTCATCTGAAGAAGCAGGCGCATCTGAAGTTTCTGACTCACCCTCTGCTTCAACCCCATTTTGATCAGATAAGAAGACTAATCAGTTAGAAAAGAAACAGAAATGTACGCAGGAGCAAGCGACCAAACACATCCCAATTTTTTTTCCCTAAAGAAAGGTCAGAAGTTCTAAAAGCCTACCAAAAAGTGACTTGATAGATGGCCTCTTTGATTTGGAGGATTTCTTTTTCAATTCAGCTGCAAGGCAAGAGGAAAAAAATCATACAAGAACTATTTTGTGCATGTGTTTGATGATACTCAATATCCATTAATGCATTAAAGGAAATAATTTGACAAAATATTACAATTGTTCTTCTAATGATCAAAGGTATAACTGTTCCAATATAGAGCCCTGCATCAAACATTATAAATTAATATTCGGAGGTATTGAAGAAAGAAAAGCTGACATACCCATCCCAGGAACTTGATAGTCATTGACAATTTCAAAATTCTTGTATGTGTACCCAACAAAATTTAAGTCCTTAGATGAGAGCATCTGTAAAACCACACAAGACAAGATGAATGAGAAAAAATTAGTTCCCGCCAGAGATCAGATGTAACGTCAAGAAACTAGAAGATCAAACAAGAGAGAAAATCAAGAACCATATAATATGATAAGTGCTTAAATAAAAATTTCATTGGCATCAGCTAATGAAGAATATAACCAATGACTGCACTGGAGAAAGGCTGGTCCATTTTTACTGTTAATATAAGCAACTCAAACAAACTACGTTTTTCATTAAGGAAAGATTTTTCCTACACATCAAGAAATGTCTCTCGAGCAATTCCAAACAACCTTGAAGCAGCATTGACATGCTTAACCATCTACATTTCATTGAGCCCAACAAATACAAAATCCTAGCAGATCCATAACTTCGATTACTTAAGAATTCAGGGAAAATGGTCCTGGAAAAAAGTTTGTTTTGCCTAAGCATTAGCCAAACGATTTCAATAAACACGCTTTGTCGAAAACTGAAAAATAAATGAAAACTTCTGATATGGGAATGTCAAATAAGTTTGATAGCCCGTAGCATACTCCAGACTACCATGGTCATGCCTAACAGGCTTTTGAAGATATATTCAAATTGTCTCAACAGCCTAGTCACAGCAATGTAAAATCAAAGGGAAGTTAATTTTCAGAACATCCATGATGTATTGTAATTTCTATATGGAAGTAATTCAAATAACAATGCTCATTTTCTTTTCATATCTCGAACTGATTGAAAAGAATCACCACACTGCTTCATCACCATATCAGTCAACAGAAGATTATGCATATGTTAACTATACTGATAAGTTGCAGACAAATTGCCACCAGAGAAGCATACACCCAAGATTACCTTTCTCCAAGGTCCAGATCTTGCTGCTTGGTGATTCTGGATGTCTGCCTGCAAATACAAAAGGGAAAATGAGGAACAGTGGGAAAAGGTAGAAGGCATTAGGTGAGCATTTATTAAGCAATAGGCTCAAATACCTCTTCAAACTTCTCAAAATTTTGAGTATCTAATTCATCATTGACCTCAGGAATAAAGGCAGCTTCCATTTGATATAGCTTATCCCATTCCACAACTTTGAAGAATGGATGAGCCTGAAATGGAATATAACAGCAAGGTAACCTCTATATCCAACCATATAATGGAACAAATCCAGGATTTTAGAATAAAGCACATCATACAACACCTTTATTTCATCAGCACCATTTGACCCTAGTCTGTGGTTGACATTGCACAAAAGTTTACTAATAAGATTTTTAGCCTCTGGAGATAGCCTTGCCTCTTCTGGAAACTTCAAGTGAGATTTCCAATTTACTATCTGCATGAAACACATGTATTTCAATTAATATATAGCAGACTCACGGCAAATGGTTTTAATAGGGGACAAATTGGTCAGCCTCATCATTATTGTACATAGGTTTATACGGTTCAATTTTCTTGTATAAGATATACTAGTATCAGTGAACAATTCTTTCAGAAATATTACCTTTCTACATGTTGACATTGGATCATCTGAATAAAAAGGAGGATACCCCACCAACATTTCATACATAATAGCTCCAAGAGACCACCTGTAGATTTCTATCATTAGTGTATCTGAATAATATATGAAACCATAAACAAAATCTCACGCATGAAATGTGAAAGTAAAGAAAGTTGAAATATTTTTGAAAAGATAACCAATAATTTATGACAAGAACAAACTTGGATGCTAAAATATACATTCTAATTTTACTTGCCATGCAAATCAGAGTGAAACAAAATAACTAAGTTAAAACATTATAAAGCTCACCAGTCACATTCCATTCCATAACCTCTCTTCAATAGAACCTCTGGAGCAATATAATCAGGTGTGCCAACAGTAGAATAAGCCTGCAACATCCAGAATTCACCCTTATAAAAACACATGCAACAAGAGCGAAAAGGAACAAATTCATCCAGTACACATTGAGAAAAGAAACAAATCTTCTTCTGTCCTTATGAATATCCTCGGTATCAGCACTCAATGTTTTCTTCCATGTATGTTGAAATGAGAGGGGGTTATCATGTATATTTTATCAGCAATCAGCACATCACTTGTCTATTTGACAAGGTTGAGATGAAACACCACATTAACTATTAAAACCATCAAATTGACACACTATGACATGATAAATAAGTAGTAGCTAACACATAATAGCAGTACACATACAAGTGTTCTTCTGTTCTTTTGCCAGTGTTGGAGTTGTTCTTGTTGTGTGCGTTTTGGAGCTGAGCGTTCATCATTCTGTGAAGATCCATTTGCATTCTGACATACTGAAAAATCTCCTTCTTGAAGTGTGCTGCAATCTAATGGTTTACATAGTCCAAAATCTGAAAGTTTCAAGTGTCCGTATTTATCAAGTAACAGATTATCAGGCTTGATATCCCTGCAACATGAAATATTGAAAAGATTTATCATGTACAGTTAACTAATTTTATGGCCAAAAAAAATAACTGTACAAACAATTAATTTTCTTTTTTCTTTTAGACATCATAGAGTTCAGTGTCAAATCATTTTGAAATGACATGTGTAGCCATAAAAAATCATAAGAAACGTACTTCCAATGATGGGTTTTGGAATTTTAGCAAGTCACTATATATTGTCTTCACTAGAACCCAACCCACCATACAATAGTCGAATTAAATATAAAAGAGAGCAAAGGATTGCCTGGACGCTAATAACAACAAGCCACATACCGATGGATATAATTGTGTTTATGAATGGATTCAATGGCCAGAACTGTTTCAGCTACATAAAATCTGGCTTCATCTTCAGTCAAGGTATCCTTTCTCATTAGAAGGGTCATCATATCCCCGCCAGGTAGATACTCCATAATAAGATACAGATACTCATCATCCTGGAAAGAACAATAAAGTTTGACTATACAATTGCTATCAACCTCTGCAAGGAGGTTTCTTTCAGCTCTGACGTGCTCAACCTGAAGAGAATTACAAAACTGAAAATGAGCATGATAACTTCATGCAGTTTGATAAAATCTAGCAACACAAATAAAGGCAGACCTGGCCTCTACGAAGCATCTCTGATTTCTTCAGCTTTTTCATTGCATACACACAGCCCGTCGTCTTTTCCCTGCAGATCCTGACCTACATCAAATTCAAAATTTTAGGCAGCAGTCAAACCCACAGGCGCAAGAACAAAGAGACTCAGTTAAGAAGTAATGCAAGTTTTCATTCCAAAATCAAATAATTATTTGTGTGTGGGTGTTACCTCAGGATATAAAAAATAAGTACTCTATTATTACTTGCAGATGGAAATCATCCTCTTCAATGTATTCACTTATTACAAATATTTTCCTCTATAAAAGTGCTTTCATGGTTGCAAGCCTATAAATGGATTGTGAGTTCAGAAAAGAAAAACATTACATATAAAGGTATTAAATTGATTCTCAATGATGAACTCAAATAATAAAATAAAAACAAAACAGCCTACCATTACATTGCAATGCATTAATAGGACAAAAATATTACAAACTTGAAGAAGAAAGCATAGTCAGTCATCATCATATACAAACTTATACATACCTCTCCAAATGCACCTTTTCCAATCATAGTTAATAACTCAAAATCATCAACACCCATCTTATGCCTCTGAAGGCGCATATATTCTGTTTCCTTCTTCTCCAAAAACTTAAGAACGTTGCTTTGATCTTCCTCTGAGACATCAGCATCAGCCAACTTCTTTTCCAATAAAGTTCGACTGAGAGAAAAACTGAGGCTTAGAAACTTTAAGCGTGCAAGTGATTTTCAAAAGCAATTATCGTATTTACATTAACATTCAAGCAGAGATAATTGTTTCATCAATTTTGACATGTTCATAATGAATATAGGTCTACTAATTGTTTACTTAATAAGAAGACTACACAAAAGAAACATCCGTCATCGCCCATGTCAACCATAGAGAGTATCAGATGAGACACGAGGCTTTGTAATAAAGCAAAGCATTAAAACTGCGCGTATTGCATAGACTACCAAAACAGGAATGCCACAAGACGCTCGGAAATTTATTTTAGGTGGTTTGAACTTTGAAGAGTCGTTACTCTCTCTCTCTCTCTAGTTTTTTTTTTTGGGGAGTCTAATCACTACCGGCATCAAAAAGAAAAGAATCATACCGCTCCTTCCTCTCCTGAAGGATCTTCATTTGCTCCTTGTAATGGTTCTCAATGTACTGCTTGGCTGCAGCAACCTTCTGTTTTGTGGTGCTGGAAAGAGCTTCTTCATCTACCGGTTGATTTGGATCTACTCCTGCACTATCCTCCTTTTTCTTTGACGATGACCTCATTTTGTCTCGTGGTTGCAACTTTTGCAACCAACTCCTTGCGGAATCCATTTAACTACGACTTCAGCAGTAACCTCAATGATCCTTAACCATCTTTCTGTATGAACGAAACGAGCCAAAATCCCTTAAAAATTAGCTTGCATGAAACTTTTTTTAAAAATCTAATCGCACGAAATATGCATATCCATAAAAGCAGCAGACACGGCCACTATTTCCACGGTAAAATGAAACTCGTTAAAAAAATTACCGCCGTTCCCAAAAGGAGTAATTGGAAACAAATAACCTGATTCCCCTCTTCGGAGTTTTCATATAGTCCAATCCCAATGACGGACTTGTACATTTGTTAAAATTTACTTCAGAAACACGAAACATTTTGACCAGGATAAATTAATTCCTCAGTTTAGAGCATTTCAAAGCAAAAGGCCATATCATATGTTAGGCAGGGTGGGAGGACCCAAGAGTAAAATGAATCTAGAAATATTCGGGATCAAGCAGAAATCGAAATAACAAATCCTGGGAGACGGGTTTCAGAAGTGGTAATAGTAGAAAAGGCTGAGAATTCGGATTACCGCGAAATTAATAGTCGAGTACGTGAAACCCTAAAGAGGGAAAGAGAATTGGCAACAATACCAGCAATCCCGGCGCGCACTGGATTGGCTGGCTCCGGCACTGCGAAACTCAAATGACTTGTCCGCGTGACGCTCTTGAACTCGTACATGGCATGGCCGGCGAACCTTCCGTTTTATATAGTTTTTTCATCTCTCCATTGCATTGAATATTAAAGCTGGCCCTCATTCCCCTTTTCTTTATATTTTCTGTTTTATTGTTAAATTTAAAACTTATTACTTTACTTATTTATTTCTAATAATATCTTATGATTATATATTATAAGGTATTAAATGAAGGTAATTAATCTGGTGTAGTAAATGGATGGTAAAATTTAAAAAATAGTTTTATATATTATGTAAATTCTCTTCTTAATTTGTTGATTTTTTTTTACCAACTCTCCTTAATTTGTTGATATTTTATAAGAATGGATAAATAAGTATTGAGAAATTATAATTTTTGGTTTCAGCATTTAAAGTAGTTACTTTGAGTCCCACAAGAAAACCGGCATGACAACGTTTTGTTGCCGCCGCTACCCAACTCCGATTTTCCCCCTCCAGTCTTAAAGCTTGATGTTTGTTTCTTCCGTCCAAAAAACACTCATATTTTTAATTAATTTGAATATATTAAAAAAAATGAAATTCTGCCTAATGTGCAACATTAAATCATTAATCATATATCATATTATAAATGAATTAATTTAGAAAAAAATGATGACTATGAGAAATAAAATTAAATGATATCTAATATTTTGAATTATATCCAATCTCTCAATTAGCTGTTTTACTAAATGAGCAATAGCTTATAATATTGTTTGAAAAATATGTAGAGGAAGGAAGCCATAGTTTGGCTTTAAGGACATAGATGTTCTGCATTAGGAAAGTCAATTTACCATCTGCCCCCCATAGGACATTTTGTCAATACAGGAATGTTTTGCAGTTGGAATGTGATTAAGAAATCCAATTTAGGAATTTTAGTCAACCTTAGCCATTTGCTTTAGTTGTTCTGCAGTTCAGTAGATTGAGAGAGGAAAAAGGAGACCTATATAATTATAACTAGTTGAAATTGCACCTGTTTAAAACGCGGTAGAGAGGTACTTTTACACAAGTTGAGATAAATATGTGAAGGAAATTCTCTCGTTTTGCAGAAAAACACTGTTGAACATGCATTTAACTTTTGCAACCGCTCAGCCAAACAAGCCCATTATATACTTTCCACATATACATGAAGCATGGCTTACAGCATGTTTGGTATGATGTTGATATGGTCCAGTGACAAGCAGTGAACTAAGGGCCAATAGAAAGTTTTTGGATGGGTTGAGGTGGTTGGGAAAATAGAGTTGGAGTAGAGTGGGATTGTCGTCAAATAGTGACGCAAGCTTAATAAGCGGTTGGCCAGCGGGAACAAGAAGATTCGGTTCGACCGATTCATTGGAGCCGATTCAGCACGACGCTTCGTGCTCTCACAACCTTTTTGCAGTATATAGTGCAATTTAGAACTGTCCAATCTGAGGTTTACGAGGGAAACCAGAAAAGGCTGTTTAATGTTTATGCCCCTTCCTCTCCCCAGGGTGATACCATCCAAGCGATTCAGAAACGTACACGAATCCTCAGATCGCGAACAGTCAACTGAAGTGTTTAGATAAGCTGGCATCCAAAACATGGCTGTTGACCTGCAAATACAATTTCAGTTCCTAGAATATGAGTAGACATGCGGATGAAGAGGCAAGAAAACTTCGGTTACTTGGCCTCTGGAAGCAGGTAAACTTCAAAATATCAGAGGTTCAGATTCCTACGATGTGCAATATTAACTAAAGCAAGGCATTCCATGATAAGTTTGACACATGGAACAAACTGGTCCTCAACTATCCAGAGAGGCAGTGATTCACGGGTGAAAAATACACGCACAACGTATTGCCATAAAAATCCACTCATGGCAAAGTTTGTTTCATTTATGTTATGATAAATGGATTACAAAATTATTGTCCAAAGCCAACCCCCCGTGACTTGACACAACCACCAGGATTGTTTACACGTAACTTGACAAGCATGAAAGAATTGATTACTCATATTTGTCTCTTAACGTAAACTACTTTCATCGAAACTTCCTATCAATAGAAGCTGACTTACAAATATAATCTGACAAGCGTGAAGGAATTTATTATTCATTATGTCTCTGAACGTAAACTATATTTATCAGAAATTTCTCTCAATGGAAGCTACCGATAGTATGCCATGTGTCTTGATGAAATAAAAGGAGAACTTCCAAAAGAAGTCTTTTGGACGCTTGAAGAGTGGCTCTCCTTTTCACGCTTTGTCTCGGCACGGAGCCATGACTCAACAACAGAGAGCAGATTAGACGAACACTTCAACTCACTAACATCTGATAACTTTTCTGCCCTCCTGAGTTCACCGTCTTGTATGTATGCTAGATGAGTGGCCCATATCTCCAGTCCATCAAAAATATGAGTTGCATATACAATTGTAGCTCCTCTCTAATAACAATAGAAAACATCAGAACACTCGCAATAGTTGACAATCATTTTTTTAGAAACCCATCACACAAGCCATTGCAACTTTGCAAGATGGGCACAACAGCCAGCCATCTCCATAACCATATCCAGTTCAGCAAGCATATGGGGTTAGTGATCACCTGCTCACATTCTTCTCTGAAGAAGTCCAACAAATCCATCCTGGTAACAACGTCTAGGTCCACAGTGACCTCATCCAGCAAGAGAACCTGAAATGTCAATTAATAGTTCTTATTATTACCAAACTGACAGTAATTTTAATAACTAATCATTCAGAGAAGTCAGATAGAAATAAATAACACTTCTAAGTCAAGGTACGACCTGAAGTACTGGCTATGTGAAAGGCAATAGTCTATTTTTTTAATACTAGGAGTAAAAAGGCATGTGGTTCCACCATACGGCTGCCATTGAATTTATCTACAGCAGCACGACCACCATACACAAAATTTCCAGATTATTAATCATTAATACCTTGTATGGATGAAGAAGACCCATGCAAATTTGCACTCGGCGCCGCTGCCCATCAGATACCTTATGCATTCGCCACTGTAGATCTATATCAAGCAACTCGATCAACTTATCTCTCCTTTCAGGATCTGTGCCCTCAACTGCCAAAAAAGAAAAGGATACATGTGCTGTATTAGAAGTTGTACCTAAAGAAGGTGGCAATGCAACTTAACCGCAACTGCATCTAACAGTTACTCTCATACGCTGATTTTGAATTGCCAGACATCATTAAGAACATCAATTCAAAATCATGGAGCGTAGAAAAAGACATAGCGTGATCTCAACACCTTGTGTGTGTGTGTGTGTGTGTGTATTTTATACCACCTAGTAAGAGCTTCTTGAAGAATTCCAAGTTGATGAATGATTCATTCATCTCAATTCAAATTGGAGATGCATTATGAAGCGATAAAAATTAGTCTATAACCTACCTCCAAATATCATATGTTCAGCCGAGAAGTCTCCTTGGAGTGGAATTTCTCCCTGGATATTGGTAATGAAATCAAGATTAGGAAACAAATTGAGCAAAGCACATACATAAATTTTATGGGGAAAATATAAGTAAGATAAAAATCTCGTCAAAAATTGCAAGAGTTCAAGACCTCCAATTATTGATAATGTGTTTCAAAATTTTATCAGCATCAAACTCTTGTTGGTACCTAAGTCCACAGGACATGAGCCATGTTGGCGATGCACAGTTGTTCAATAAAGCAACCACTGTTTAACCAAGTGAAATAACTATCCAATATATTGGGACTGTACATCTTTAAGTATGCACTACTTAGCGTCCACCTCACTTTTAACAGCTTTGCACCTCATAGGCAAACATTTTACTACCTTTATCATGACAATAACTCTTCTATAAGAAAAGAAATTACGTTGAAACCAGAATCAGGAAACTCACTGCTGAGCCAACGGTTTTACTCCAGGATCCTCCCAAATAGGCGAGATCACCACTGCAAACCAGTTGAGTATCGTGGAAAGCAGAACAATTTAACACTCGCACAACATCTCTCCCTCCAACCATATGCTTGCCAGCCAGAATTTTAAGCAAAGTGGTCTTCCCTGCAGGTTAGAGTAATTCTTAATCAATAACGTTCTAGTTCTTCCTGTGGTCTAATCTTAGCCAGCGGAAAACATGTGGAGTCGCATTTCTACACAGGCACAATATGACATCAATTTCAACTCCATTGCACATTAGCCTATGATATTAAATTTTCCAAACTATCAGCAAATTTCATACAGTACACTTATTTCATGCGCATTGATCAGTAGGTGGCTATTGTGATTTGACTCTGAAGCTCATTGTGAATCAACGGACACTCCCACAGCTTTATGCCGAATATTAATGGTAAAGAAGAGGAAAAGTATACGAGGGGAATGTTTTACCGGATCCATTGGCACCAACCAGAAGGCAGCGAGATCCAGCAGAGATCTTAAGGTTGAAGTCGACAAAGAGTGGCGGTTGCCCATCGTAGGCGAATTGCATACCACGCACCCTAATTCCTCTGCAGCTTTCATTTTCATCTTCTTCCTTATTTTCGCTTCTCTGCCTCCGAGTTCCTTCGTCGGTGGCCATTGCGGTGAGTGGCGTTCAGACCGGTCCCTTACCGCCCTTATAATGAATGCCCGTCCGTCCCCCTCAATTTCCCCGCCAAAGTGGTCGCAAGTTGTGACACGTCTGCGCTCGTGGTCGTTGGGAAGGAAATCGGTTAACGACAATAAAGAAGAAGAAACGACGTTAATTGGGGACAAAGTGAATTAAAACGACACAGATTCCATGGTTTACCTATAAACGACATGAAAAGCTAGACCGCTCACACGTTGTATTCTTTTTCGGCCCAACACGAAGAGTTGAAGACGTCGCATGCTTAAGCGCGAACTGGTTGAGGAGGCGCCGAGGCGGGGACAATATCATTGTTTCGGATCAAAGCTTGTCTAATTTGTAATTGTCATTAAGCGAATTTGAGTGTTGGAAAATAATTTATGAACTCGAACGGTCGAGACCTGATCGAACGTGGAAGCAAGCAAGGGTTCTTGTCCTTGTTTTGTTTTTGGCAATTGAACTTGGTAATTCTATGAAATTGAAATTGGCTGTAGTACACTGTGGGTTTGGTCCCGAAGAAAGCAGTTGTTGTTTTAGTATGCTGAGATTTTCCATTTTTATCTCTCGTAGGTGGCTTTAGTTGGTGTGAAATAATATTATGGAGGAAGACGAAGACAGAATTTTGCTTAATAGTTTGGGCGTAGAGTCTGCCAATCACGAATGCATCGAAAGAGACGTATTAGCTGAGGTACCAGGACTTGGTTCTGATCAAGTTTCTATTTTACCTACTCTGCTAAGCTTATTCGTAATGCCGCCATCTCCACTGAATTGGTGAACTTTTAAAGACAGCCTACGGAAATAGACTGAGTTTTTTTAAGCAAGGAATATATTTGAGTTGAATCAAAGTAGCTTCATAGTTTTTACCAAAAAAAAAAAAAGTAGCTTCATAGTTTTCCCTTTTCATTGTGGTTTCAGTAAGAACTGCTCCTTGCTATTTCGATTTTAAATGGAAGCACCCCACTGGATTCTCATTTGCAGTCCAATTGCATCGTAAAAAAGAAAAATGTGTGACCAGTTAGTTGCAATCCATGGGTGGCTTGATTTTTTTTTTTTAATTTAACCTCAAATTTTAATGTACCTTATCATTATGCGAGGGAAAATGCATCAGCTTAGAACTAGGATGGCTTCAAGTTCAATTTTATTTGTTTCTATGACAATATTTGTGAAAAGAGGAGAAGGAAGTATTAAAACTAGGATTTTGTGATACAGATTCATAGTTATTTGTAACCTAACAAGGCATATGTGAGATCTTACATGTCTTGCTTGAGAAATTATATTTAAACCACATCTTAGAATTTGATCGTGGTGAATGTTAACTTGTAGGCACAGAATGATGGGGTGACCATCACTGAAGCTGATGGGAGCTCAAAGGAAGAATCTCTTCACAAACATGAAAATGTTGATCCACCATCTATTTGCAAAGCAGAACTTTATCATAAGTTGAGGACAGTAGATTTTGAAATAAATGCAGTTGCTTCCACTATCCAACAAGTGAGAAATGTTGAAAGTAATGGAGATTGTATTGATGGTGGTGCTGACAATGGGGAGCAAGGGACTACCAAGGATACTTCCTCCAATGATTTGAGTCTTCAACATGTTCTTGCTGCTGATAGGTTAGAAAGCCTAAAGAAGACAAAGGCTCAACTAGAGAAAGAGATTTCAGATTTGTTCAAGGAGAATCCTTGCAAAAGTATTGATCTAGACAAGGACAACGAGATCTTTAATTTAATTAAGGAAGAGCGAAGATCAAAGAGAAAGCCTAAAGAAGTAAAAAGTTTACCAAAAGGCTCTGGGAAACGGCATAAAACAGTTTCATTTGGTGATGATGTTGATTTTGATGCCGTTTTAGATGCTGCCTCGGCAGGCTTTGTTGAGACAGTGAGTTACACTCTTATTTTTTTTTATACTAGAGTTACTCATACTCTTGTGTTCTAGATGTGTTGCTTAATCTGTGATAAGACAGGAAAATACATTTTGCTAGGCATTTTTAGCTGCTCTGCTGAGGATGAATCAAATGTGGAGGATGCTATTGCTAGATATTGAAGTAGAGGAGCTAATTTTCTGCCTCATTTTTCAGGAAAGGGACCATTTGGTAAGAAAAGGGATTTTGACCCCATTTTCTAACCTGAAGGGCTTTGAGCGCCGCTTTCAACAATCAGAAACATCTAGTAGTTATGGTGCAAGTCAGGAAGAAAAGACTGATGATCTTGCTTCTTCTAGTCTTGAAAGAACAGCCCAGGCAATATCTGAGGCAGCAAGAGCTCGCCCAACCTCAAAGTTGCTTGAGTCTAAAGATCTGCCGAAGCTTGATGCACCTACTCATCCTTTTGTCAGACTCAAAGTACCACTAAGATTTCCTCAGTCCCAAGAAAGAGAGCTAGAGAAGAAAAATAATTTGAAAAGGAAAAAAAGGCGACCTTTGCCTGGTAGGAAATGGACAAGGCGTGTTTCTAGTGAGGAAATGCATTCAATAGAGACTGGTATGTTTTATGTTTTTTTTTCATATGGTGTTTGAGTTCCTTATTGTTATGACAAGAGAGAAGGTAGAAATTAGAGTAAGCTGATATCCAATGTTATAATGTCAAAACTTACATAGAGATTCCCTAAAACATAAATCAGAATACAAAAACATTATTTAAATCCTGTTTAAACTAAATGTATCTTTGCTCCATTTTCGGAACACATTCAAATTTATCCTAAGTCAGTATAATTTCAGCAAATTTCAAGGGGAAAAAAATCTGTTGTTAGTTATGCACTGATGATTGTAAGCTGTGTATTGGTTCTTCGTGGATGGGGGTGAAGGTTGGCAACTTGTCTATGAACCATTAACTACCGCAAACTGGTTTCAATCCATTTTAAAGCCCTTGACTTCTCGTTTGTGCCATTATATGGAGTAATTTTCGTTCATACTTTAGTTGTTGCATGCTTTTCAGAGGAAGCAAGCAGTTACCTGGATCCTTCCAGTTGTGAAAATTTGGATGCTCAGGATTTTGAACGTGCAGATCATGAACCTTCTTTTATAACACTAGAAGGCGGGCTCAAAATCCCTGACAATATTTTTGATGCACTATTTGACTATCAAAAGGTTGGTGTTCAGTGGCTGTGGGAATTGCATTGCCAGAGAGCTGGTGGAATTATTGGTGATGAGATGGGTCTTGGTAAAACCATCCAGGTTTTATCTTTTCTTGGTGCATTGCATTTTAGTGGCATGTATAAACCAAGCATTATAATTTGTCCTGTGACCCTCTTGCGACAATGGAGAAGGGAAGTTCAAAAATGGTACCCACAATTTCATGTAGAGCTTTTACATGATTCTGCACTATCTTCTGATGTTAGAAAAAAGCAATCCAATTGTGATGAATCAGACTATGATAGTAATAGTTCAAGTGACAGTGACTATGAGACCAATATTCAATCAAAAAGCACAAGAAAATGGGAATCCCTGGTAAGTCGTGTGATGAGAAAGGAATCTGGTTTGCTTATCACAACATATGAGCAGCTCAGGATATTGAGGGACCTGTTACTCGATATTGAATGGGGTTATGCAATTCTTGATGAAGGACACAGAATAAGGAATCCAAATGCTGAAATTACCCTAGTTTGCAAACAGCTACAGACTGTGCACCGCATCATAATGACTGGCTCACCTATACAGAACAAACTGACTGAACTGTGGTCATTGTTTGATTTTGTTTTTCCTGGAAAGTTGGGTGTATTGCCTGTATTTGAAGCCGAGTTTGCTGTTCCTATAGCAGTTGGTGGATATGCGAATGCTTCGCCATTACAAGTATCTACAGCATACAGGTAGTTCTGATCTTCCTTTTTCTTAATCTTGTCACATAATGAATTGGCCTCTATTAAATTATCTGGTTATATATTGTGTTAATGATAAGGAACATAATATTCGCCCATTCTAGTTCTACTGCAAAAGTAGAGAAATGAAACAAAGGAGGATTTTCAGTTAGATTGTTTGTATATGTTGATTAGGAAGGTGACTGTTGTAAGTTTTCGAACTCATTAGCTGCAACACCAAATAACTAGTTACTTTTTTACATTTTGCAGGTGTGCTCTGATGCTTCGTGATTTGATTATGCCTTATCTTCTCCGGCGGATGAAAGGAGATGTGGATGCCCAGCTTCCAAAGAAAACTGAACATGTTTTATTTTGCAGCCTTAATACTGAGCAAGTATCTGCTTATAGAGCATTTTTGGCAAGCTCTGAAGTGGAGCAAATTTTGGATGGACGGAAAAACTCTCTTTATGGAATTGATGTGATGCGTAAGATTTGCAACCACCCTGACTTGCTTGAAAGGGAACATGCATTCACCAATCCAGACTATGGAAATCCAGAACGAAGTGGGAAAATGAAAGTTGTGGCACAGGTGCTTAATATGTGGAAGGAACAGGGTCATCGAGTTCTTCTTTTTACTCAAACCCAACAAATGCTTGACATTATTGAGAATTTTCTGACCACTTCTGGCCATAATTACCGGAGAATGGATGGAGCCACTCCCATCAAACAAAGGATGGCTTTAATTGATGAATTTAATGAATCAATGGAAGTATTTATATTCATTTTAACAACCAAAGTTGGGGGCTTGGGGACGAATCTTACTGGTGCAGACAGGGTGATTATCTTTGACCCTGATTGGAATCCTTCAACTGATGTTCAGGTAATTTTGTTTCTGATACATCCTGCTGGGCTTGAAATAGTTTGAATGCAACTGCAAAACTTTCATTTGCAACATTGTGCCCGTTTTGAAAACCGTTGAGAGAATGATTTTATACAATCCGAGATAAGTATGTGAGAGGAATTCTGTCTCGACTTGCATGAAAGACACTCCAAACGGAATTATCAAACACACGCATTGTGTTGTTCATTTAGTCATACAATATCCTATACAAACATCTGTTGTTTGATGCATCTGGTGTCATTCAAAATAGGTCCCCAAATATGTTAGAATTGAAATGTATGTATTCTCTAGAGTTTTGTGTATCATTGTTTATAAAGAAATTTTCAATCATCCTGGCAGAGAGCTACGCTTTGCTTCCATTTTAAATCTTATCTTTTTATTTATTATAATTATTGCTTTTGTTAGGCCTGAGGACGAGTATCGTTGTTTATAAAGAAATTTTTTATCTTCTGGCAGAGAGCTATGCTTTGCATCAATCTTAAATCTTATCTTTTTTATTTATGATAATTATTACTTTTGTTAGGCCCGGGAACGAGCTTGGCGAATTGGTCAGAAACGGGATGTGACGGTATACAGGTTGATCACACGTGGAACTATAGAGGAGAAAGTGTATCACCGTCAGATTTACAAACATTTTCTTACCAATAAGATATTGAAGAACCCACAGCAGAAAAGATTCTTTAAAGCCCGAGATATGAAAGATCTTTTTACACTGAATGTGGATGACAAAATTGGGTCAACTGAAACGTCAACTATTTTCAGTCAACTATCTGAAGATGTAATTATTGTTGGGACACATGAAGATAAGCAGGATAAGAATAAACATCCCCAAACTACTGAACCAGGTTTGGATGATGTTATAGCCAATAGCGATGGCAGGTCAAAACCAAGATCAGTTAAGGGAAAGGGAAAAGAGAAAACAGATCGTCCTGATGAAGCAGATGAGGAAACAAATATTTTGAAAAGTCTTTTTGATGCCCATGGGTTACATGTAAGCTTCTTCGTTATGTTTCATTTTACATGCAATTTATCAGGTGTCTTTGATTTTATTTATTTCGCTGTTGGAAATTTGCATACTGTTGGATGAGTTGAGAATGGAGTGAATAATGGAACAAGTGAGCTCATGTTGCATAATATTAAGTTTAATCTCTTTAACCCTTCTCATTTGGAGTTTATATATTCATTTGGATTCTTTTCCATTTTAAAAAAAATATCCTTTACACGACATCATCTTGTATGCACCTTAATTTGGTTGACCCTTGTATGTCCTTTATGCAAATGGTATTTGGCCTCTTTGGTCTAACTTGTTTTATGATCGTAGAGTGCTGTGAACCATGATTTGATCATGAATGCCAATGATGAGGAAAAGATGAGGCTTGAGGAGCAAGCTTCCCAGGTTGCACAGAGAGCTGCAGAAGCTTTACGTCAGTCACGAAAGCTCCGTAGTCGTGACAGCATCATCATTCCTACATGGACAGGAAGGTCAGGAACTGCTGGGGCACCGTCATCTTTTCGTCGAAAGTTTGGTTCAACTGTGAATTCTCAGTTTGTAAGTAACCGCAAAGAATCTGATGAATTGACTGGTGTTGGAACTAGAAAATTAAATGGATCTGCTGCTGGGGCATCATCTGGTAAGGCATTATGTTCTGCTGAACTTTTGGCTCGAATCCGGGGTAACCAAGAAAAAGCCATTGGTGCTGGACTAGAACATCAGTTTGGTGTTGCTGTTAACCAATCTAATCAAGCAAGATCTGTGGATGTTGGATCCTCTAGGGCTTCTAAAAGAGTAGATGGAGTGCAACCTGAGGTATTGATTAGGCAAATCTGTACATTTCTGCAACAGAGAGGTGGTCGTTCTGATTCGTCCAGCATAGTCCAGCATTTTAAGGACAGGATACCCTCAGCAGATATTGCCCTGTTCAAGAATCTATTAAAGGAGATCGCAACTCTGGAAAAAGGATCAAATGTATCACATTGGATTCTGAAGCCAGACTATCAAGAATAATGAGCAAGTCGCACCTGAATGGTAAATTGTGCTGATGGATCGGTGATCCTATTGCCTCGTATCTGAAGCCTGGTTCTTCGAGTTGTCAAGGGGGATATTTTTTGACAAGTTTTTGAATTATGGAGATTGTAGATTCTTTCCCATGCTATTTCACAACAGATATGTGGTTATACATGAGTTTAATTTGCTGTTAACTGAATTCAGGTTGGGCAGATTGAACTTAGATGAAGACATCTGTGAAACTAACGAGAGTTTTCATTATGATCACTATGTGACCAGGACAAAAATGATCACTATATTTTTGTAGGATACAGCTGGAAAGAAAGTACTCCTATAGTCCTATGTGTATAATTTTGACCTGAGAAGGTGGTCCTATGTTACATTGGCTAACTGAAGCACAAGTGTGTGAATCCTGAAGGGACAAAAATGGGGGGAGTAGGACTTCTTTTGCTGTTCTGTAAAGGGTGATTATGCATTGTTGCGAAGTGTTAACGTCTTTTCCCGCTATTGAAGAGTGATGGCGATTCTCTATGTCTAGTTGAAGAACTCACCAAGGAGCAGAATCCTCTACTTCCCAGTTGAGAAGCAGTCTGGACATTCCTCTTTCCCTTTTTTTCCAACTGACATTTAATTCGGAAGGAAGTAAAAAAATTTAAAATTTACTAGCCTAATGAAATTGCGTAGCAATTCTGAGGGAGGTAGGGTTTGCTCTGCTGTACAGCAAAGAAAATTTGCGGCTGATTGTAGAGCCATGTTACCTCATTTGTGAATAAAAGCAAGTTGCGACTCTGTAGGATTTTAAACAGGCTAAAAAATGTTTCTTGCAAGATATCCGTATGGAATGTTTGGGAAAGCTTCTCAACACCCCAAAAGTACGTTCAACAATGTTTTTTCATAAAATGAGATAATCTCCTTCACACATTTAACTCGTAAATGGTAAAAATAATTCTCCACCACTTTACCAAACAGACTCAATTATCTTTTCTTCTAGTGATCTGAGAGTTTATTAGTGATTAGTAGAACATAGATCAGCAGCATTGCAGCATGAACACACTCTTATTGGAGGAGAATATGGAATAGATCCTAGTAAGAGTCAGATTGCGAAAAAAATCGTCATTCTTTTATATAGATACTGGATCTAATTATTACAATCCCAGGGAAATTAAAGCAGTCATGGACATTTGGCGGGCGGTTATTCCTGAATATATCGAGTTACTTGTGTCATGACTTGTTTGCTTCTGGTACCACCTGCTTCATCCTCTTTTGTACAGAAATAACCAAAAACGTATCTATTCAGGAATTTTAAACGCCTCGTATAGTAAAATTGTTCATACAATCAGAAGGCCGCCCAACCTGATGCAGTGGTCGACCCTGACGCAGCTGTTGAAGGAAGGTTCCTCTGTAAATGTCAGCAAAAATACATGAGGAAATTAATGGATTTATCAAAAAGGAAAACGCATCACGGCACAGGTAACTCAAACATGTTATACAATGTAGAATCCTTAGAAATACAGCCATTCGATGATCGCCATGGACTTGCAGACACCATCAACACGAATCCCCCAGCAAGTGACTAGGTAATGGATATATGTTATATTCATTCTCTAACCAATGTGTTTCAACCACATAGGAATCTAGATTGATAATTAGGTTATAAAACTACAGTTCAATAATTTAAGGTGTAAATATACGAAAGTAGCAATGGTAAAGTCAGTTCAATGATACAAGTGGCCTGACGTTGCTATTTTCGTCGAATGAATAAAGATTAGGCACTAATTCACCATGCACAGACCAGCATATCGACGGATATTGCATGCAAGAAGGAAACAATGGAAAGGATAAGCAGAGAATTCTACCTTTAGTTGAGAGAGATCTGAAATAGAATCAGTAGAATGTCTCACACTATCATTAGATCCTTTAAGATCAGTACTGTGAGTGGTAGATATCTTCCGAGCAGCAACAGGATCATTTGGAGGGGGCGGAAGTGGAGAACTGATTTTTCCTGCTCCAGCTGGCGGAGGAGCAAGGCTCAATGCTTTAGGCTTCGCAGTTCCAGAAGGCCCGCCTGTTAAACCAGCTGCCGAAAGCATGCCAGATCCAGTAGATGGTTTGTTTTCACGTTAATCCGGATGGTTTCACCTTCCTACAGGTTCCAAAAGATGAGAAAAAATGAGGAAACAGAGAAGTCATAGGGCTTAAATCCCATTTGGAGAGATTAAATGGAGGTTTCAATCATCAGAACAGGCATGAGTTAAAAAATACAGTATCCGCTTTTTTCGAGTTTGTTTAGAAGGGAGGGGGGACATTAAAAGAAGATTCGTTCTCATAATCATCTAAAAAAAGTATACATATCTCAAATCTCAAGCCATGTAATGCTTGCATATTATAGAGCAACACAAAACACAACCACTAAGAAATCACAAGAACGAAATGCTGATATCGATTAACCACTTACGAGATTTGTTACTCACAGCAGTATATGACGCTTGTCACTCAAACTCAGCAGGTAGGATAATCAAAGCACGTCCTGTTTTTTAAGATTATGGAATGCGCAATAAACACATTAAAAGTGAGAAGTTCTTGTATTATACGTATACCTTCAATCTGTGATTTACGGCCGGATGAATATCAATATGAGATTCCTCGGACGCCTCGCCGGATTCTTTATCATGCTCCCTTCTCGCATACTTGTCGTGATCCGACAATGCCACATTGAAGTCAAAAGCTTCATTTCGTTCCGCAAACCCTAAACCGATAAACGCGTGCTTCCCCTGACCGTCCTCGATCTTCAGGACGAAGTACCTGGAGGAGTCGAGGGTGGACTCCACCGAGTTGTCGCGCTGGTCAGGGTAAACGAAACAAGCAGCGAATAAATCCCCAGTGTTTGGATCCTCCAGTCGGATCTCGCACCGATCCTTGCATGACACGACTCTGAGCCGACCGGACCATATTTTATCGGATTGGAGCCATTCGCCGCACTTGTACCCACCGGATGTAGTTCGGGGCGGAATCTTGTACACCGAGACTTCGCGGACTACGAGGAGGGTGTGCTCGAATGCCTCCTCCTCTTCAAAAGACATGGTTGACGAAGCGAAAGTTTTCGAATTGAAGGAACAATGTGAAACGAATTCGGACAGGGTTCGAGTGGATTGATCGAATCCAACGATGAACCAGGGAACCCTGGGGTGGACGATAGGAATAGGATTGTTTGTGATTAATGGATTGGAGTGAATTTCAGGAAATTTTGATGTGAGCTAGACCCATGGCTTACCCAGAGAGGTATGAAGGTGAGACTCAGGCATCAATTAGGAGATCAGAGGCGTGGTCTTAAAGGCAGCTCAGCTCGGAAGGCCAGTCATAAAGTTCAAATAAACAATCGATCAAAATTCAATTCAATGCTGATCTGAATATAAGCAGAGATTTGGCTCCAGAAGGGGAACCAAATATGCAAGAGAGTCTTTCAATCACGTAGTTTTAATTCTTTCCTTTCTCTACCTAAAATCTATATTTAATTTTAAAATTTAAGTTTTATCCTAAAATTTAGATCTTACCCCAAAACCTAAATTTTATATAAGTACTTATATTTTTTAAAAAATTGTTTTAAATGTAAAGCCTCAGTATGAAACTTATGTTTTGAAAAAGTTATTTTCTTGTCAAATGACACCCTCTCTCCTAATAAATTTTTTTTCCTACTTTTTCTTTCTTTCTCTTTCATTTTTCCTACCTAATTTTTGTTTTGAACTCCGTAAAAATCAATAATTTCTCAAACACAATCTTTTAAAACCTAGATCTTGCCTTAAAATCCGTGAAAATTATTCTCTAAATTTATTCTACAATCTTATGTTTTACCCCAAAATTTATAAAAACTATTTAAAAATAGATTTCTAAACGAGGCCTTAATTCAGCTTATTAGACATTCAAACTAATAAATGTGTCAATTCCTTTTTCTTTTTTCCCCTCGTGTTTGCAAAAGTCTTCATGTGCCAATTTCTTTTTAACTATGTAGTGTGTTGTGCAGATTCTCTCATGCCCTTTTTTTATTTTCTTCTCAAAATCCCATTCATACCCCTAGAATAAAATGATAGGTGATTCAAATTTAATATTTCATAAATTTCTTATGATAGTATTTTATAATTAGAAATTTTCTTATTTTTTGCATTGCAGTTATAAAATATGTCAATCATATATTAACATTTTATATTTATGTTTATAGCCGTAATTTTAGAAAATAATAAATTTAAACCATCAATTTTTTACTTATGTGTAGATGTGGGCTTTTATAAAGAAAGTAGGAAGGGGAAAACTAAGAGTACTCAAACCTGTGTTGCCCTGATTTGTTAAATGTGATTATAACCGTTACGCGATACATAGCATGTTGAGATATCATTTTATCAACATATTCATATAAATTAAGATAAAAACCATTTCACATAAATCATATGTCTCATCAATGGTTTTCATCATTGATACGAATATGCACCACCATATTGACTTGCGTAAGTCCCTACATCTAGCCACGTTGTAGGGTTAATATCGTTTGATTTTAAGATTCAAAACTTTACCGTGCCATTCTTGAATTTGTTTTCATGCTCTTCTAAGAAACTGTACAATGATGTCTAGACATTGGGCATAAGAGAATAAATGTGATTTATTTTTAATATTTTTTGAAAAGAATTTGAGCAAAAATTTAATGGGTTCAAAATTAGCAAATGAGTGGGTGTAAAATAAATCACATAGTACTAATATATACTTAATTTTCTGGAAGTAATGGGGTACAGCTGCACCTGGTAGAACCTATATAAGTCCGCCTATGGTGGAGGGCCTAACGTAAGTTGGGAGAAAATTATGCCCGTTAATACAAATAGCAAGTATCTATTATCTCTTTAATCCCATGCATTGATGGGGAAATTCCTTGTTTACCCTCACTAATTAACTCAGTATGACTAAGTACGTGTTTAAGAATCCATTGAGAGGGTGATTTTATGTAAGTTGGGGTAAGTATATGAGAGGAGTTTTGTCTCAATTTATATGTAATGTTATTTGAGAATGATTCCAGCACAAGCATTAAATCTTGAAGTCATAAGCAAGATTGGTTTGTAACACTTCACTTGCATATGTTATCGGACTACGGTCTAAGTTTGTATTAACATATGTATAGAATTTATCGCACCTTTTAAAATGTAATTTTCTATTCAATTATTAAAATCCAATACGTGAAATAAAAACACATTAATAAATACGAGTATTTAGAGTATGAGAGAGAATCCAACTTCAAACACCGAATGGAACAGAGCCTTTAAATGGACTTAATATCTAGAAATTAAGAAAATATGTCAAACGGTTAATATGAAAATTTTAAAAATAATTTTCTCATATGATTATCTATTGTTTGAGGTGAATTTTCTTGGATTTTTATACAATTATTCAATATGAAAAATAAATCATATTATTATTTTATATTAATTGCATGCTCCGGCCAGATATTTAATTTATTAATTATATTGATTACATTGTAATTGAATGATGAGCCGTGACTGCGATTAGCTTGTGTTTTCTCCCATATTTTGTAATCCCTTTTCCATAAGCAAATGTATTATTTCATTTAAAAACAATCAAGTTAGATATTAAATGTATAACTCAACCCCTCTCTTCTCATTTAAATATACCGATATTCAATAAAATGGGTTAATCCCTCCTAAATAAAAATTAAAACTCAAATTTCTATTGAAATAATTTATTATATATAATGTTTGATAGTTTTTTAAATATAATTAACTTTATTAAAATAACACTAAATCGAAAAAAATGTTAACATTTGACCCCAAGAAAAAACAAGACTAGCCTTTAAAGTTTTTTTTTGAACACAAATGCAAGATAAGCTTGAAAAAGAAAAACTACAAGGGGTAGTGTCCTCTCACACAGGATTGGTTGAACAGTAGATAGTTCCTGTAGCACAATGGAGCATCTGGAAGGCAGTGTGCCCGTTTGGGAAGCCATTTTTCCAAACGGTGCACGTAAGTCGAGATAAAATCATATTGAAATATGTAAAAACCATCTTGAAATCCATAAAAACCATCTTAAAATTCGTAAAACCATCTCGAAATTCCCAAAATGCCTCGAAATCTGCAAAATCCATTTTCCCGACGGAGTTCCCAAATGAGCATAGTGTGTGTTTGAAAAATCCGTTAGAAGAAATGAGTTATGGCCTCTGAAGTGGTTTTGTAGATTTCGAGATGGTTTTTATATATTTCGAGATGTTTTTACAAATTTCAAAATGATTTTATCTTGATTTACATGCACCGTTAGAGAAAATGAGTTCACAAACAAGCATAATAAAGCTGCAAATTCCTTGCATGGGTGCCTCGCACCAGTATATCAGCCCACTTCAAAATTTTTAACTCGATTTGATATAATTTGACATTTCAATTGCGATATAGCATGTGTCAAGTTGCTTCAATCTCCGGATAAAGACTGAGGTTTAAAGTTTAAAAATTTAAACGAGCACGGCAGTCGCGTTGGGAGATTCCCCTCGGCCTTAGGCTGAAAAGAAGGTGCACGGTAATTAAACGGCAACTCAGGGTTAATTTTGGGAATTGGAATTTAGTGCGAAGACTTCCCTCAGTCAGCCTCGCCCGCGCGTTATAGTATAATCGTCCTGTTCTCCAGTTCCATGACACTGAGGTCCCAAGCTTGAACTCTCTCTCAGTGGAAGTCGTCGCCACCGAAGTGCAAGTACCGAGCTCTCAGCCCACAGTATCATGTTTCATACACGTATGATTTGACCCCTTTCTCCGAATCAGCCCTAAACTGATCCCCATGCAAATTACTGATGAAGCCATTCATAGGCCGATCATTGAAATGATCTGAGTTATTTGTGCAGGAATGGCCAGAAACCTAGCCGTGTTTCTGGTGTTGCTTCTGGCTATTTCGATCTGTGAAGCGGCGACGATTTATGAGCCGATCTCGGATTCTCATCGAACTATGGCTTTGGAGCTCTTCGCTCCTGTTAATGGATCATACGCAAGGTGAACTAAACCCTAATTAAAACCTTTTTAATCTTAGGACGTTATTATCCGTCCTCCTGCTTCCATCGGAGAACGGAGGATTGGTGAGTCTTGTGCTATCAATTGTTCTCGACGCCAATAACATTTTGATATCACCTAAAAAAGATTACTCTTTGGCGATTCCAATATTTTTCTGATGTATCGACATTGACGTCCTGAAAGAAAATCCTTCTTTGTTTTTCTCTGATGATTTGGATGGAGGATCGCTCTTCTTAGGCGTCGTATATCACAGTTAATCTCTTCGGTGTGCATGACTTTTTAGGCAACTAATTGTTGTACTGCATTATCACTTATCAGTTTGGAAGATACATACGAGGCCTTGAGCATTTATGAGATTCTTGCCATAGAAAAGAAGCCTGATGTGAGCCCAACCGCTTGTCAAGAAGTATTGGAAATTCTTGGGTCATCATCTCCTCCAAAGGATATGTTCTATGCCTTAAAAGTTAATGGCAAATTGAATTGCAAGGTTGATGAGAAGGTTTTCAAGGTGCCTGCATGCCATGTCCACTATTTTGTTTGTTTTATCTTAAATTTTATTGCTTATGAAACTTTTATTGTTGCGTTTAAGTCTCAAAATTGATGCTGGCATTTGTTTTAATGTAAAGAACATTGCCTCAAGACTTAAAGCCATTGTCAGTGATGCAAATACTTTGCCCGACATATACTATTCAATAGGAAGTCTGGTTCTTATAAAGGTAATTCTTGGGATTTTATTTGACCGTGCAAGTAAATATTTTTCCTTCCCTTCAATATTCTTTAGACATGTTGGCTATTATCGCAAAGATGTCTCTCTTCTGGGATTTATTTCTTCAGCGCTGTTGCTGTCAGAAAGCAATGCAATATATTTTTCTACAGTTGCTTCTGATCTCCCAGTGTTGTTTGCAGGATCAGACTTCTAATGTTGATGTGCTTCTCGCTGATGGTGATGGGATTTTTCAATCAATCAAGGTTTTTTTTTATCTTATTTACATTGAGATGCAATCTATGTTTGCATACAGACAAATATCGTTGTTTCTCATCTAATGTGGTGCTGGGAGTCTAGGATACAGAACCACAGCCCATACACATAAATTTCTTTTTGCTGCAATCGGAATTCAAACCTTAAAGTGGAAACTTGGGTTAATGTCATGCGTTTCTGGCAGGCTCTGAGCCAGAGTGATGGAAGATGGCGCTACAGCCCTGATAACCCTGAGTCTAGTACATATGCTGCTGGTAATTATATTTATTGATCCCCCCCCCTCTGTGTCTTAGTGAAGGTAGTCAAGCTAGCATGAGCCATGAGATCCCGATGGTAATTGTCATAACTAATCTATACTCACAACACAAGTAATAACTTGTTTTTAACATGTATGTTGCAGGATTAGCACTTGAAGCATTTGCTGGAGTGATCTCACTAGCATCTTCTGAAATTGACCAGTTTAGGGTAAACTTCTGGATCTTTAATATATGCCATTTTAAACTCAAGGACGTTGGAAAGTTGCATATATATTGTGCAGAAATTCACTTGATGAAGCTTAAAGGCAGTACACTGTACAAGCATGTTACATTTGAGCAGCATTGATGCATGACTATTTTATGTTTGGTTTGAGGGGTTTGGGGGGAAGGGGAAATTTTTTAAACATTAAAGGTAGAGAGTAGCATTCCTGTAATTTGATTGATAACATGCCAACACTGCTTCTTTTCTCTTATGTACTGTAATCATATATTTCTGTACAGTCTTGTTGGTATCTTATATTAGCTTCATATTGGCAGATTGATATGGTGAAAAATGATATATCGAAGCTTTTTGACGGCATTGAGAAATATGGTATGTGTATAGCTTCGTTAGGATTGTTGTTTATGCTGTCCTTGCCATTCTCTTTTCTTCTTTCTTTCCTTTTTTAATGTTGATTTAACTATGATTGTAGACATCCTGATCAGTTGTAAAATTTTCCTGGTCACCGTTGCTTGTGTCTTTGAGATTTCTTTTTGCCTGTCTTCCATTCTCTGTTTTCTCTGCAATGGGATGCTACAATCAGAAGAATCTAAGCGCTTGCAGTACTTTAATTGGCACGTGTTAGACATCAGAGCAAGAAATTTTGTGATTGGTCCTTATCTTTGATAAAAGGCAACGCATAGACTGTGGTCTAGTTGAAAAGGAAAAAATGCAATAAAGTGACTCTGAATGATTTCCGTATAAGGAATAATGGAGTAAAGAAACAAGACTCCTTGTTATCGGTGGTCAAGTTATGTTTTAATGAACTAAGTAGGCTGGTGGCTGAAGAAAGGAAATGGACCTCTTAAAATATCTCCACCATCTTGAGGGCCTGATGATTCTTGTGTACATGAACTTCCAATTCTCTTGTAGGGTTGAGTGTGAATGAGATTGGTGCATGTTTGACATCAAGTGCCTTAACGTTGCTAGAACATACTTGTAGGTTGTGAACACTTCTAGTTCTAGCCCTTCTCCCTCCTAACTTCTTATAATTCTGTCACTTTTGTTTTGGTGGGATAAAACTATCTGGTATCCAGTGCTGTCTACTAATCTAGATTTGAGCAATAAGTCTGTCACCTTTCTCCATATATAGTGATTGCACTTTCTTGTTATGCTGCAATCTAAGCTTTATACTTCATCACAGTGATCTTAGATGAGCATGTTGTCTATTTTCAGATGATGGGACCTTTTATTTTGATGAGAAAATTGTTGGTGGACATGAGTATCAAGGTTCTCTTTCCACGACTGCTTCAGTTGTGCGGGGGCTTACAGCATTTTCAGCCATAACTTCTGAAAAATTAAATGTGCGTGGAGTGTGTGGGATTCCTTCCATTTCTTAGTCTTTGAAGACGTTCTATTAATGCCTTGGTTTTACATTTCCAGCTCCCAGGGGATAAAATATTGGGTTTGGCAAAATTCTTCTTGGGCATTGGAATCCCAGGAGATTCAAAGGACTTCTTCAATCAAATAGAATCATTAGCTTTTCTAGAGAACAGCGGGTGAGTACCCTTTTAAGATCAATTGTAAAGTTACTGTTTCATGGTTTTATATCTATTTTCTTCTTTTCTGGTTAATTAGTCTCTTCATTATATTTTAAAAGGGCATATAAACTGAATCTCTCATGGTGGAACTGTAGGGTTGCCACCCCATTGATACTGTCTCTTCCTGAAACTGTATTTTCATTAACCAATCAAGGTTTGCTTAAGGTATGCAACTAAGTTTTGATTTTTACATTTTTGGTTTTATATATTATAGTTATGGAAGTTAGGTAGCTCTTGGAATTTTTGGTTTAATAAATTTCTTAATGTCATGATTAAGGCATCATTTAGGTGTTGTGCCACAAGCCTTATGACAAGAAAATATTTTTTATTGATTCCGGGTCACAGCAGCACCTCACATGCCCCCCCCCCCAGGACATTATAATTGCATTTTCCCTCAGCCAGTCACTTGCATTCCTCTTGTAGTCTCTTGACAGCTTTGATCTTAGATTTGCAGCTGTGCAGTGTTGATGTTTGTCATTCTGTGTTGACAAAGTTTGACAATCATATATTTCAATATTAATCAGGTTAAGGTGAATACAGTGCTTGGTTCAGCTGCTCCTCCTTTGACGGTCAAACTTGTTCGAGCATTCAAAAGTGGTGCTGAAGATTCATCCATTATTGAGAGTAAGGTGAGCAATGCCTTATTTCCAGTAGCATGGTTTCTTGAGCCCCACCCCCGGGTGGCTGGAGGCTGGTTTCTTCCTCAGAATACTTAGTTGCTGAAAGATTCCATTTTCTGATTACCCTGCACTTTTTGCATGATACAGGAGCTCCAGTATGACTCAAAAAGTGGACTTCATGTCTTCAGTTTTCTTTCAAAGCATGTGGATGTGGGAACTTATATGTTTGTTTTTGAGGTGTTCCTTTTTTGTTTAATTTATTTATTTGTTTTCCTTTCAGTTTCGTCAGGGCATATTTAATGCATGTAAAACCTATTTTGTAGATGGCACTTCATGGAACCGACAATGATAAAGTGTATGCCACGGGAGGTCAAATTCACGTCCCAATATATGTCACTGGAATTATTGAAGTTGGCAGTGCAGAAATTGCTGTTCTCGACAGTGATCTTGGAAGCGTTGAAACCCAAAAAACGTATGTTGCTAGTTATGTTTAGGAAATTATGAACTGTCATCCGAGGTGCTACTCCTGATTTCTGATAAGTGATAACAGTTTCTCATCATTCTTTTTCATATTTGAAGTTTGTTAATGATGCATATGAAGTAATATTTTTCTTTTGGTGGCTTAGTGGGTTTCTTGTTTCAATTTGCTTTTTACATCTGCCTTTTCCCATCCAGGTTGGATTTGTCTGGAAATAATGTTGTTTCACTCTCAGCTAACCACCTGCAGAAGTTGCGTTTGTCATTTCAATTGACAATGCCTAATGGTCGTGCTTTCAAGCCGCATCAGGTTAGTAATTAAGATTAGACCTTCTGAACGAATCCATTCAACGTTTTGTTTATTGAGGATTTTTGTTGTTATGCAGGCATTTCTTAAGCTGAGACATGAGACAATGGTTGAACACATCTTTGTGGTTGGGAATACCGGCCAGAAGTTTGAGATCATTCTTGTTAAGTTTCTCTTATCATGTGTTTTATTATCTTGGTTCTGACTTCTCTTGTGTACATAAAGGTCACTTTATTCTCATTTACTTGTATAGTTCTTGTTTTTCTCACATTTTAATATTCTGACTTGTAGGATTTTCTTGGCTTGGTGGAAAAATTCTTTTATCTCTCAGGCAGATACGGCATTGAGCTGACTGTTGGTGACGCTGTCATGGTGTCTGGCCCAACAAACTCTTTGATTTCCCTTCTTCACTTTGATACTGGCAATCTGAGCTTTTATTTTTATTATTATTTTTCAGGAGAACTCTTTCTTACGGCTTCTGGGCCATGTTGAATTAGATCTTCCAGTTGCACCTGAAAAGGGAGCTCGCCCTCCTGCTCCACCTGTTGATCTTTATTCAAGATATGGACCCAAAGAAGAAATAATCCACTTATTCAGGACTCCTGAAAAGCGACCGCCCCAGAATCTCTCACTAGCTTTCTTGGTTTTGACCATTTTGCCCTTGATTGTCTTTTTGGTTGGTGTAAGTCCTATAATCCTCAATATTTTGTGTGTGTGTGTGTGGTAATTGGAGCAAAATATGATGTCTGGTAAATTCAAGTTATTTGAAATCGTTGGTCCCAAAAAAATAACCTCCGTCTCAGTTAGAGGTCTGATCTTGATATCATTTTCATAACTCACTCCTCAGCTAATGTTCTTCGTATTTGGCATACTTTTTTGCTTCTTTCGATTGTGGAGTTTAGGGATTGCTCAATGCCGTTGAAACATTCCAATTACTTGCATTTTTTTTTTGTACCTGCTTTATCATGGTTCAAATTCCTCCTGTGGGGTAGCTGGTAACATTTTTCATTCTATCTGATATCATTTACAGCTTTTACGATTAGGAGTGAACCTGAAGAACTTCCCTGCTTTATCAGTAAATGCTCTCTATGCTGCTCTGTTCCATCTTGGCATTGCTGCAGTTCTTTTGCTTTATGTGCTTTTCTGGTTGAAGGTATGGTCACTTTTCATATAAACATTGAACGGAGCAGTTGAACATGTTTCTGTCAGTTTCTTCTTGGTGGTTTGAAGTGTTTTGTATTAGAGGTGGTTAGTTCCCGATGAGAAGGGTAATTTTTACTGTATGTCATGATTAATGAGTAGGCTAACGCATTGATCTATCATCTATGATGCATACATTGGTGGAATGTCTGTTCAATTTCTGGTTCCATTTTTCTACTGACTTGGTAATCAAGTTTAAAAATTTGTTCCCAAGTTTCCTAAAAGTTACTGCGCATTGACTAAACTGGGGTTCTTGTGCAGCTGGATCTGTTCACCACACTCAAAACACTAGGTCTTCTGGGAGCCTTTTTGATGTTTGTGGGACACAGAAGTCTTTCCTACCTTGCTTCTGCATCGGCCAAGTTAAAGTCTGCATGAGTAGAAGGAAGAACTCTCTCTCTCTATATATATATAGCAGGAGATGGCGATAGAATGAGCGTTTTTCTTGAGGGGAAATTGGTACTAATCCAGTTTTGTAGGACATTTCTTGTTATCAGCTATTGGCGAGTTAAGATAGTTAAGTTATATCGGAAGAGAAAAGCTCATCTCGTTGATGCTCTATCCCCAATGAAAAACCTTTGATGTCCAACCAGTGTTTTAGCATTCGCTCTACCTTTCCCTTGACATTATTTATGATAAACATAGCCTTTCAAACATTATGCTTTGGGGTCGCAAATATCTTTCCTCTGGCAACACTAGTCTACCCATTTCAACACGTCACTTTTGCCCTTGATGGCTTAGTATACAACTATAAATGTGTCATGCATGTAGGTAGGTAGGTAGGTAGGCGTGTGTTGTGTTGCCTTTTACTCTTTGGAGAAGCTCACTTCAATGATTGGCAACTCCTGTGGACCTTAATTTAATCTGGTCTCCTATTTAATTGTTGTAGCAAGCCACCCGGACGAAAATAAATTATATCCTCTTGTAAGCTGCATCTTCTGCTCTAGTTTTAACCCAAAGAAATGCTGTATGAAACCATATTTTCGTTAAAAAAAAAAAAAAAGCTACCCCCGGGGGCGTGTTTAAAAGAAAAGATGGAAGTGGATGAGCCAATGCTAGGAAGAAACTTGAAAGGCTTCAATTGAATGGTAATTTTTAGGGGGAATTGCATTTAGGTTTTAAGTAAGAAATCATATCTACAAGTTTTAAGGATTCATCAATAAGTCACTTTCACTTGTCCTTGAGAGGTTCTTGAAAACTGAGGGTCTTGTATTGGAACAGGCTCCTATTTAATCTTGCTTGATGCTTTATCATGGCCACTTAAGTAGTAGTTTTTTTTTGGCTGGAATTATGAAGTAGTAGCATTTCAGCCAGAGAAGCAAGTTTTTGTTTTGGTCGATGAACACTTTGTCATTGTCATTGTTGATTTGAAACTCAACATCCAAAGTGAATGGACCTGGGAATCTTTATGGCTTTATGTACAATCTGTATCACACCGTAGAACGAATATTCCTCAATAAATGGGACTCGCCACTCTTATCCCCTCAATATACTGATCATTTTCTTATTATTAGATTTAGAGCTTATCTCCCTAGAATGTCAGGATTCTCGAAAAATCTTACTGTGTATGGTTTTTTATTCATAAAGCTTCTCAACTTTTGGGATCCATCGCGTAATTATTCCCGTTCAGACTTTCTGGTTTAATTAAAGCAAACATTTAATTATACAAACAACACCTCTATTGTGCTGCTAGGTTTTGCTAATTTAGAGCCCCTTTTAGGCCTAATTAAGGTAGGATTCTTCAGCATATTCTGAGTTCTTCGTAGTGCATATGCTCAAAGTCAGACTCAAAAATCATAATGATGGCTTATAAAGTCAGTCGAGCTGAGATTATTAAAGCAATTTTCTGTATGTGTGCATCTACGTTGGACTTCCTTGATTAGTTAAAAGTGATGATGCATTAAATTTAATTTGGGATAAAGAGGATATATGTGTAAAGTGCAGAGTGTTTCCTCGTTGAGTTGTCGCTTGAGACAGATTCGATCAGGTAATCCAGTCTATTTATTAAACTACATTATCCACTGTATCTGTCATTTAATTATATGGTTGATACGAGTTCATTATTCTGAACTGAGCATTCACTCACTTTTTTTCATACCTAATCTGAATTCTTAAGGTTCCTTTCCATTTAATTAAGATTAACCGTTTTGTTTTGAAAATAAAAACAAAATTGAATGTCACAGTGGATGATGTCTTCAAATCTAGAGCATTATCTTTACTGGTTAACAAAAAAGATGTGTCCCAGAAAAGCTAATATTGATTTTTTGAAAGGAAAAAAACCTCGTATTAAAAAGGTTTAACATCAAAGTTAATCTTTACACTTTCATTGAATGTATTAAACCTTCATTAGGCTAAAATATTTTGATCGGAGGATGTGCAAAATGATGTTTTTCATATTTAGAGTTTGTTTGAAAGCTATTTTGGAAACAACTTTTCCAGATTCCGAGGTAAAACCTAAGTTTTGGAGAATAAATTTTGGAAAATAGCTTTTACAGATTTCGAGGCAAAACCTAGGTTTTGAAAAGTGATTTATATTTGGGAAGTTATTAGTTTTTACTGATTTCGAGGCAAAAAGTAGGTAGAAAAGAGGAAAGATGAAGAATGAAAAGTAGGAAAGGGGAAAGAGAAGAAAGAAAAAGTAGAAAAGGGGGAAAGAGAAAGAAAGAAAAAGTAGGAAAAATGAAAGAGAATAAAGCAAACAAGTAGGAAAGATGAAAGAGAATGAAGGCTTCAAACCGAGATTTTATAATCAAGATAGCTTTTTTGACAATTTTTTGTGTTTGGACAAAACCTAGATTTTGGGTCAAAATTTAAGTTTTAAAACCAAATCTAGATTTTGAGAATAACTTCCAAGCCTTATTGTCATTCTTGAATAACACGGAATCTGTTATTTGAATTATTGAAAGGAAAAAACTTCATCCAGATTGATTGTGGTGGATATGTTGTCCACGTGTCACTTCTGAATTTGTCTCCTAATTACGCGACCTTCCTTTGATTGCTTGTGGCCGCCAAAACTATGCCTATTAGATTACAACACGGGATAAATGTAAATTACATTCATAGATCTTCGCTCTTCTGGAAATATATATATATTTCTGGAAAAAGATCACATCTTTATGCTGGCGAGTTTGAGAATATTCTTTTTCTTAATTTTATTGGTTCCTTCAAATAAGTTCAATTACTTGATTAATCATTGTAAGCAACCTCTAGTGGCTAGCTTGGTTTTTCCGTCTCTTAATTAATTTTTAATCAATTAGCACTCCAATCAGCTTCAAACGCACTGTCTTATTACTCTTATTTTTGCTGTCTTCCTTTCTTGAACAGGCCTGAAACGACGAACAACTCTTTCATCCCAATCATTTTTCTTATTTATATAAAAAAAAACCAGTTTTCTTGTTTCTCACACAGCGTTTAATATCCTTCATAGTATCGTAATTTATTAATTACAAATATTTTTGGACTTCTCTACCACGGAATGCATTTTTGCATAGGTCGGAACAAAACTCCTCTCACATGTTTACCTCAAAATCCATAAATCGTTTCCCTAACGAATTCTCAAATTGCAAGCAAATTAACTGAAGGAGAGTTGCTTCCCCCCCCCCCCACGTAGGAAGCTTTAATTAAAAGAAAAGCAGATCCGATTCTTCAATTTCAGTATATATACACTGAATCTATTTTTGCTCATTAGACATGCGCACAGTACATACCATTAATTAAATGTTTAAAATGCAGCACCCGCCCAACTACGTACTGTTGAGTTATATTCATTGAGATGATTGCTTTTCATCCACATAACCGCCAAGTAAACAACAGTATATGTTGCCAATAATAATAACATAAAGACCAAAGGCAATTAAGAACATATGAAATGAACAGCCACATGCCTCTGTAATTATTTTCTTTTCGTTTGACCTCTCATCATTAACTTTAAGTAAACTAGATTGCACAGAGACCTCGGATTGAAACTCTCTATTCAAACAACCAATTGAGACAAACGATCGATGTTGTTATGTCTTGTTTTGTTTCACTCAATCGACAAAGACCTGATCAGATTAATTGGAAGAACAGTTCATTTCACTATCCGTTAATTAGTTAGATCCACTGAATCAAACTCTCCGAGAGAGGTTCACGACGGGAAGGATACAGGCGGGAGGGACCAATAATTAATGTAGGAGCTAGGAATATAGTACGTTTGATTGATACAAAATGAGGACAGTGACGATTTGATAAGAACTTGAGACAAAATTTTATATGGTTTTGTGTAAGAGTAGGTGCTGTAATATAAATGGTGACAGGCCAACATATATCACTTGAGGGATTGCTTCCTGTTTGGATGTAAATGTTTCTCTAACTGCAAAGAATAATATTCATATGCTTGAGGTTACAGAGAGCGAGGAAGTCCAGATTTGAGTATAATCCAGGAGGCTCTGCGAATGTGTTGTACGGTATAAGGACCATTCGATATCTGTATCCTCTAACTTAACGGTGAGTTTTGTGAATTCGTCCTAACATAAGGATCTCATCATCGTATTGTTCTCTATATTATTGAGGCCTGAATCATGATGATTTAATTTTCCATAATTTACCATCCAATTTTCAATATCCTTCTTCATTGTTGCCTTGAATTGAACTTAGTTATTGGTTGAAGACATTAATTTTCTCGAAAGATTCATGTCTATCATCAAGCTCATCGTAAACTGCATGTCTACACGTGTTTTGTTTTATATTTGATACACTATTAGACATTAAATACATGCATCTCTCTCGGTGAGAGTTTGAACATTGACTCCTCGAAATGTGAGAGATCGATTTGCTGATGTTTATGCATGTGTCTGTTACTTATAGTTAAAATACCGCAAACTGTATAGAATATGTTCATTTTCGTCTCACTTAAAGTTATTAGCAGAAGCTTCAACATCGAGCGAGGTTACGAGCTTGATTGATTCGTGATCTGGAAAGTGCACAGCGTACAACACACACACACTAATAGTAATTGGCCGAACTTTAAATTCAACAATTCAGTAGTACAAATACATAATTAAGGGTTCAATTCGCAAGGGGATATCGTATTTTTTTTTGGGTATCAATTCGTTTTCACACGTAATATAAAAACACAAAAATACAGACAATTTAGGGTTCGCTTCCAGCGTGCATCACTAACCTAATGATGTGGACGTTGGTCATATAATTATACACAGTGCGTATATATAAGTGCGTACCATCAATCAGTTCCACGTTGGCACTTAATTATTGGCTTAATCAGGGGTCTTTAAACAGCTTGATCATTAGCCTCCCAAACCCCTCCCTCTCATAAAACAGTATATTAATTAAATAATAATATCCCTCGTGTTATTTTATAAGCATGCATGATTGAATTAATTAATTAATTTAGCTTCTTAACCTATACCTCGCTCCTATACTTCGCATTTGTACGAGCCTATCTCACACACATACATATAGCTTTCCTGTTACTGTGTGCTTTATGTATAGTTTATATGTTGCACACAACCTCCATCTGATAATGCACGCTTTCTATCTATTTATGTCTCATCACTTGGATCCCGTTGCACCCATACAGATCTTCGTTGCATTAATATTCTCTCTTCCAAACAAACCTCAATTTTAATATTCGGTGAGCTGTGTGTTTATGTTTGGTTTCTTTAACCATATTCTATGTGTTGATGCTCTCTCTCCAACAATGGTCTCTGCATAATTAATATCTTACATGACATGGCCGGATCGACTTAATTAATCCCATATGTATTTTATTTACATGATTAAATAATGATTGCCCAGTTTCATTATTATAGAAGATATATACATACATATATATATCTGTAGATTTCGCGTTATTTGATTTTTCTAGTGATTCCCAATCATATATATATATATAATATTTGAGGTCTTTATACGTGGGCTGATGCTTATGCTTGTAGAAATCAATTTCCTACCGATTCAAGCTAGCATCACGAGAATCTTAAGATGTGGCCTCATATGTATTTCTGCTCGCAGATTTATTTTTCATAATATTGCTGTATAAATCGACAGTGACATAAAGGCTTAAATTGTGGGTCTGTCTGACTAATCATTTATCCACTCCTCTGTTCCCTCTTGATCTCTCAGTAAGTTATCTCCCAGGCCGGATCACCACTGTTTAACTCTTTAAATGGTGCCAGATTTTTACTATTTATCGTGTGCCCGTTTAGGAACGAGATAGAAAACTACTTTTACACAAGTCGAGGTAAATATGTGAAGGAGTTTATCTCGTTTTGTAGAAAAACACTGTTTAACGTGCGTTTGGCCGTAGAAAATATGACATAACTCACTCAACATATTCAAGATCGTTGAGTTTATAACGTCATGTCTCTAATGTATGAGTTTGATTTTTGATGTCAGTACGGTAACTTGTTGGTGATTTTTAATGTGCTGATAACCTGTTTAATTAGTCCATCATAATAATATGTTTAATACTAGTTATACTAGTTAATATTTTGATTAATATACTAGTTATGCCAGCAACATTTTTAGCATGTGGATGGCTATATGATTATTCAACAAATACTGGACTTGTTTATAACAACGTTTTCAAAAGCCAAACGCATATTCAACAGTATTTTTCCGTAAAACGAAATAATCTCCTTCGCATATTTACCTCGACTTGCGTAAAAGTACTTATCTACCGTATTCCCAATTCCCAAATGAGTCCATTATAATTTTTGGAAATAATTATATTTTTTAATCAAATCCTATGTTTATAGTTTAATACCATGTTTCAATGGAAAAAAAAGTTGATAACAGAAATATGTCGGAAAGCTATACATCCCGTTTAGAGCTTGAAGAGACTCGAATTTAAACTAATTTCTGATGCCAATATTAAACAGTTCTCATAATGGCCAAGATTCAGATATTTCCTTTAATTGGTACAAGATTCAGATATTTCCTTTAATTAAAGAATCCTATTAATGAAATTTAACATGAGACATGATTATTTCATGGAAATATTACCAATTTTTACACATTTTTATTAAATACACATTGATTTTCTAATTTATATATGAAATCACGTAATTTGTAACCTATAGATAGTAAGAATTATGTGTGTGTGTGTGTGTGTGTGTATTTGATAATACATGCATGTTGAATTACGCTGGCTTTGTTGACAAGCAGACTGGAAATATAGGATTCTAAAGCCTGGTAAACATAGCGTCATGGTATATAAAGGATTTGGATATTAGATATTGAATAAATTAACCGAACATTTATTCTTAATCCACGATAACCTTTTTAATCGGAAAAAAATGTGAGAGAACCTTCGAGGGGGCCAATTAACGTAAGAAAATTAACAAAGGATCGATCGTCGACATCCATGAAACAAAATCATTGCCTAATTTGGGTAATAAACAAACATTTAAACATACGTTTGCATCGTCCTCATTCCAAGAATCTTAACTTTCCATGAATATATTTTGCTTGCGGAATCATAACAATACTATTCTATATATAAGATATGGCCCCTTTTCCCCTTCAATGACAAAATCGCCTAAATCAAGCACGAAAGCGTAATTAAATTAAAGGAAGAGGAATTAAAGTTTCTTTCTTGAGCAACAAATACGAGAACTGTTTAGGGTGTCAGCTGATTATTTCTTCCGAAAGCAAGTTACTTTAAGGAGGATAAAGTTGGGGGTAAAAGCAATGGCTGCTACTCATTGATTAACGATAATGCAACGAGAGAGAATGGATTTATTTTCAAAAAAGTGCGTAAAGTGAATAAGATACCTATCTTTCTAAAAGGTGTTTGTGGAATCAAAGTGGAAAAGATGGCCATATTTAATTTATGGTTAAAGTTGTATTCCAAACGTTATCTCATTATTAATATATTTCGGTTCATGTCTATTTTGGAATCCGTTGCCTGTGCATCAATCTTTTCTGGAAGCAGTTGCCTGATAAAGAAGCCTTATTAACCTTGTCCCTCTCTCTTTGTCTCCTCTCTCTATATATATCGATGTGTGTGCATGTGAGCGGGCTCGCAGTACAGTAATGTGATTTTCCACCTTCATCGGCTAACTGTATTATATTTTTTTATGTCTGTTATTTTATCTGCTAACACGCTTTGTGTCAGCAAGAATTAATCGCGAGCTTTACTGGTAGCGACCAAACAAATAAATATCCTTGGAGCTTGTTCATTAAACCTGTATAGATATATAATCTAAGAAATGCGAGAAACGAAAGAAAGTGATCAAAGGAGTGGGAATAATTAATCAAGAGACGAGGAACGTAACTGTAGATTAACAAACCAGCAAGCATGCATAGTTCTGGTTAAACAGTTTGAAAAGCTTGCCTGTCATGTTGCAAAATCAGAAGGATGAGGATAATTATTGAGATTTTGTTTCTATGAAGTTTAATTAAGAAAAAAAAAGTCCGAAAGAACACTCAAACAATGTTGTGGACCCGTAAAATGACATCGATAATGGATGATGCCCTACATGAAAGATTTGAAAAAACACAAGTTATTCATATTTGGCCATTAGAAATGGGAGAACGCCACGTGGGTCCACGTACAGCTTCATAAACTCCTTAATCAGAGGCCCCATCTCATTGCCAAATAATTACTAACAAATCATGCAAATTGGAAAAGGAAAGGTCCTCTACATGTACACATATATCAGTGAGAGAGAGTTCAGGCTACGTCAGATCGTAATCAAAATAAAATGATACATTTTTGTTATCAGCCCATAACTTATGCAAGTAAAACTAACCATGGCTAAAAAATAGTATCAGATATATGTATATAGAGAGAGAGATGTTGGCCACAGAGAGAGGGAATAGGAAAATCAAGCCGTCACTCATTCTCCAACATCATCTACTATACGATCGATCCATCCTCGTCCTTTCACCTAACAAAAGTTCCATCCTTTTAGACAAAAAACCCTAACCCTCACAATCATATATTCTATTATATCTATCTCTTACTTTGGTAGGGATAGTCATAATAATATTATTATTTTAATCAGAATAATCTTGTACGACAAGCCTTGTCCATGACGACGTGTTCCTTCAATTTGTGTAACTACATGTGTCCTCCAGCCAGGTCCCGTTGATTCAGGGCTTGCCCCACTTTATGACTCTCTGTCATTGTCACTTCTCTGCGTAAGATTCATTTAGCCAGGGCCAAATCAATAATCTTGACCATGGTTTAAAAATGGTTAACATTCAATGTGCCTTAATCTTCGTATAAAGGTAAATATTTTATTCATCTCTGCTTACATTACACGTACATTAATCCCCCCGATTCTCTCCGACGACATACCATGAATATGTAGTTTTCAATAACCGTTTCAATCGACCCGGCCACGTAACTAAGGAGAATGGGACCACATTGATGCCCCATTATTATTTCTTCACTGTGGTGAAAAGGATGCATCATCCGAATGCCAAAGTGACCAATCTCACAAGTAATCCTCTTGATATGTACATCCTTATTGCTTCGTGCTCATTATTTCTTTTATTTTTATTGACATTAATGTTAGATACTAAGTTTTCCTCCTTTTTGTCACGCTCACATAAATCGTGAACTACTATTGGGGTAGCAGCTAGCTCTCCCCCCCTATTATTATTAATTTATTATCCTAGCTTAGTTAGGGGGGAAAAGAGAGAGAGAGCGAGAGGGAGCATAGATGGAACGTAAATCGATCGATAGATATGACATATATTTTGGCGAAACCCTAGTGTGGTCATCATCCGTCGTCCATAATAAAACTTCTGCTAATTATTATGCTTTATTTAAATGGGGTGTGTCTGTGTGCCTTTAGTGACAGATACAATTTTTGTCCTCATTTACAGTATTATTGGTTATCTTCTGTACGTGTTTCCTGATCGGCACCCACAGCAGAAACCCGGGGGGTGGGGGATAATGGAGTGCGAAAAATAACAAATATCTCTGAGAGGAAGGACAATCTGGCTACCCTGCGTTCCGCGTCCCCATTCCATTCTATCGCTCTGCAATTGGAAATTACAACAAATGGGACTTGCAAGTTCATGATTGGCATTTAAATTCAATATATCCAGCTATCAGCTTGAATTATTTTCTTGTTTTTTTCTCTAGGGACGTGATCTCATCATGCTTCTCGTTTATTTTGAATCTTTGATTGGGCACTTCTCGATCTATCTATCTATCTCTCTCTCTCTCTCTCTCTCTGTGAGTGTATGCATCTTTTGGCTCCTCTGAAGTTTTCGGTTCAAGATAACTGATGTAGAGTTATGTCATGGTTTTATGTATATGGCTCAAGTTGCGACGCTTTTTTTTTTGGACTTTTGATATATGTGCTGATAACCTAACAAACAGAATCACTTGTCTTTTATAATTTTTCTTTCTTTTCACTTTGAGTCACAAACAAAGATGGAAAATACAAAAGGTATCAGAGGCGACAGCACAGGAAAAGAAATTAAAGAAGAAAAAACTGAAATCTCTAGATTTAATTAAATATTGAGGACATTTCATACATAAGCTACCTTACGGCGCAGAGACCTAAAAAAATCTTGAATAGAATAAAGCCAGAAAGTGTTGGACTGGGTAGTACAAAGACAGCAAGCTTGACAATCTGAATCACAGTCCCCTAATTTTCTAAACAATCCCTGCGAAGAAAGTTGATCAAATTAAAATAAATAATATATTATTGGGGCATTGGACGGATATAAATAAGTTAATTATAATATTTATTTAATTTCCACTACGTAGTAATATTAAATATATATTAGTGGATATCCTTTGCGCGTCCGTGATATGCTGCAGAATAAGATATTGTGTGTAATTAACCATAGATACCGTTATTCCATAATTAATTAAAAAGTTTCTCCTGTGGCACAAGAAAAATAGTAGAGTGGAGGATAACTTTAATAATAATACAAAAAAAAAGGAGTATTTTGGAGGGTTTCTCTCACAATTATGCTTGAGGGGTTTTTGTCGCATGTGAATGATGAGCATATCAAATGTGTTCAACACCTAATAGGTTAGAGAGATTTCTTGCAGCTTTGGTTCTTATAGAAACTTGCCACTATAACTAACCCCAGTCGCACGAGCTAGCTATAGTTAACATTACCCTGCCACAATAATATTAACAATTTACAAACTGTAAAGTCTCTGACATCTTCCTAACTATATGTATGTGTATGTGTATGTGTGTATATATGTGGGTGCCAACCTCTCTGCCTCTACCCCATAATACATATTTCAAATACCCAGAGCAACTGGCATTTCTCAACGCTCTTCTTTTATAGATTACATATCCACAAGCCTAGCTATATCCACCTTACTTCCTCTCTCTCTAAAGAATGGGGCTGAGAGACATAGGGGCATCACTTCCTCCAGGGTTTCGTTTCTATCCGAGCGATGAGGAGCTGGTATGCCATTACCTGTACAAGAAGATCATCAAAGAGGAGATTCTCAAGGGCACTTTGGTCGAAATTGACTTGCATACCTGCGAGCCATGGCAGCTTCCAGGTATATATTTCTATCTCGCGCGTTTGTGTGTGTGTGAAGACAGACATGCAGGCACGCACCACCTCTGTTCGTCATCTTCCTTAATCCATATCTGAATTCATGTTTGTTGGTGAATACATATATATTATTGTCTGTCTGTGCGTGATCTCTCCCATAATTTTTTTTTTTAAGAACATCGCATGCGTCACTTGAGAGGGGTCCGAGCTATGGACCTGGTCGTCTCACAAACCAGATATAATTTAATGTTTCTATATTTAATTCAGATAAGATGGTCGGATCCGACCAGATGAGGCAAAGCAATTAATGAAAATTCCATAACTGGAAGACATGCATATGCATGTCTGTCAAATCCGCAATTAATATGTAAGTAGACAAATCTGTTTCGGGCAGAGAGGAAGAATGAGAAGGGAGGGAGGGAGGGATCTTCTACACACACACAGTTTACTCAGTTCTTTGATGGGCATCAAGGAAATGCATGCCAAGTTGCCAGCTTCTGACTGAATTCTTTGGCAGTAATATATAAATCTCTCTGATCTTTAATCATATAATATATATAGTTTCAAACCGTACATGTACCTTGTATGGAGCTGAATCGTGTTTCAATCTCATCACCACCAAGTTTATTTCACTGTTAGTCTCCCTGATCGTAGTCTATATGTTCTGGATATTCAACTATAAAAGATGGCGGTGGGAAGTGAAGCCCCAATTATTGAACATGGCCCCTCTCTTTCTCGAACTTAATTATTTATATCAGGTATGAAAGCAAAATACATTTTACCTTGCATGGCCTATTTGAATGGGAACTTCTCATGTGCAGTTTAACATACAGGGTCACTATTCCATTATTATCGCTGGTTCCACAGGTCATACCAGCTTTTTATTACACCAAACTGTAAATTTCAGGGTCCATATATATATATCCCTAGCTATATATATATATATTAATCATTACATTCACATGCATCATATTCTGCCTTTTCGGCTGCGTATGGACAATGCTTTATCGTATTTCTATATGCAATTGTTGTTTCAACTCATTCACCAATTATTGGAGGAGCATATCATTAAAACGCTGACACTAACTAGTCGGCAACATGCGTCAGCGAGTGGTTCGATATAAATGGCACTCAATTTTCCCTTTGATCTTTTGAAGTTCATTCTAATACTTGTACACAGCACCTCCTCAGTTTTTATATCCTTATGGTATTACACTTCCGTATTAGATTAATTCCATACCAGTGCTTATTCTAGATCACCTTTCTACTGGGAATGACTCCCTATCTAGGTGATACTGACTCCTTAACATTCTTTTATATGTATAACTAGCAATCATATACATATGTATGTACACTCCAAATTAGAAAAGTGAATATTTCTATGCGCATAAAATGAAACTTGATCTTTCCTCGCATCTCATGTCATATATATACTAACCTCGATCAAACTTAGGTACATATATGTTCGGTAATATATCTGTGTGGTGCACGTATCTCATTTAATTGACGAAACTGTGGGTTAACGTTAAACATGTGCGTGCAATATATATATATATATATATAGCTTACTTATTATTTGTTGTGTTTGCAAAAGTCTGACTCATTGATCCTAATCGTACTTGTGTTTGGGTGAATGGTTAATTATTTCAGAGGTGGCGAAGCTGAACACGAACGAATGGTACTTCTTCAGCTTCCGTGACCGTAAATACACCACAGGATTCCGGACGAATAGGGCGACGACATCTGGATATTGGAAAGCGACAGGTAAGGACAGGACAGTGCTGGATCCAATCACACGCGAGGTCGTAGGGATGAGGAAGACGTTGGTGTTCTACAAGAACAGAGCCCCCAATGGTATGAAGACTGGTTGGATCATGCACGAATTCCGCTTGGAGACCCCACACATGCCCCCCAAGGTTTGATTCCTTCTCCTTCTTCTTCCTCCTTTTTCAAACTCGCATATCATTGCCAGGCCTAAACCTAGTCAGCTATTAATCATGAAAACGCACAGGTGTCCCCATATATAATCCCATGATTAATTCCTATACATACAATCTTTTCATTAACAGATATAACGTGTATTGTGAACATCAATCAATTTTCTGATGAGAATAGAATGCGTACTTCAATTATTAGACCCCTGATCATATATATTACTATGCAGTTATATGATTAGATGATTGATTTTCTCCATGGGTTTTATATCGAAAGATGTAATAACAAACACTGGTTCATGCTTTAATTATTTATGTCTGCTAGTTCAATCAAAGGTGTATTTGACTTCCATGTGTTAGCGAGAGACAGGGAAATTAAGTAGACGTGAGGGCTGTCTACTTCATCCCACGTCTCATATAATGTTTGTCTAGTGACGGAACGTACGTAACGATCATTGTTTTAATTTCAAGCGTATATACAATGGCACGCGACCGAGTTTACATTAATTTCTGCTAATCAGTTCAAACTTTTGATGATTACACAGGAGGACTGGGTTTTGTGTAGGGTATTTCACAAAAGCAGAGCAGACGACCGTGCCAAGCTCAGCCCACAGGACATGTTTGAGACTGCTCCTTCATTCACCTTCCCTGCTTCATCTCCAACCAATCAGAATCAGCCTCCTGGCTTCACCACTTTCAACTCCATGCCACCCCATGATTACCACCATTTCCAGAACCACCAGAACAGTTCTCTAATGAATATCCCTCAATTTTCTAGGGAAACAAACACCAACAACAACAGTTACAGTAGTATCTGTACTCAAAGTGTTGTTCCAAAAGTTGATCATGTCGGATATAACGATGATCATGGTTTCTTATGGGACATCGACCTGGGAGAAAACAGCATCCACCACAAGGACGTGGCTTCCAATCTGGACGGAATGAGATTCGATATTGATAGTGATAGTTTCTGGTTATAAAATTGAACGTGCCCGTTGTATATGTCTGGTTCATATCACGCAAATTACCAAAAGGGGAAAAAATTGTTGATTTGTGAAAAATTAATGCACATATGTAGTTAAGTTTGGCTTTGAGGGAGAAGTCATCAGCAGGTGCTTGATTTCAACTTGGAAGATGTTTTTTAAGGCTGTGACATAATACTGTTCAAGTTCTTATAGTGTATAAGGTCGATTTGAGATTATTTTTCGCCCCACTTTCCTTTAATATGTAATTTAGTTATCTTATTAGCATGTATCTATAGAGATCCCGTCCTTTAATTCATGTGTACAATTAATCAATTTGTTCACTATATATCAGTATCAGTCAGAAAAATGCTCTCGCTGCTTTATTTTATTTCTTTCTTTCTTTTTTCAATTAATTGTGATGTATTGTAGATTAATATACACAAGTGTGCATGTATCAGAAGTTAATTAAGCTTAATATTATTAGTAACGTGTAAACGTGACAGAGAAGAGGGAATTGGATTGGAGGATTGTGTTTGATGGGGTTAGCAATAAAGGTAAGGGCTTACATGGGAATAGCGAAGAGAGAAGGCAAAGGAATAACATAAAATGGCCGGAGGGATAGAACAGATTCATTGGGATTTGTTCTGTGCTTTGACTTTTATTTGCAATCTCTGCTTTGATTCCAAAACGCAGATTTATTGGTTGTTCGCTTTTTTGCTAGCTTTTGCCTCAGGCTCAGCCGATATATATATATATATATCATCCATCGCGATTATTTTATTCCACCAGAGAAGCCTTTTTCCCCTTTATAGTTGAAGGATGGATGGCAGCTGTTACATGGTTGCTTTCAGTTGTTGATGATGAAGACGCGTACGTACGTGGGACCCCATAGCTTTTTTTTTTGTTTAAACTTTAAACCCCATCAGCCGACAAGTCCGGAACCCTAGTTTCATTCTTAAAAAATTATTGCAAAGAATTTCTAACTTGACACTCCATATATTATCGCGGCTACGGTCTGCAATTGAGGGGCGAACTACGAAGGATGGTAATTGGCCATGGTCAATAGCACCAAGTTTTAAACAGAAATAATAAGTTCTGAGAGCAAGTGAATAGGAAACAACTATTATGTAAGCAATGTTTTTCCCCTTTCCCTGACTTCAAAGAAAAACAACTTTTCCTTCTCTGCAACCGGCCCTAAATTCCTTGGACTCATCCCTCCAACGGTTGTTCTGCTAGTGTATGTGTTTGGGAACTCCGTTGGGAGAATGGATTTTACAGATTTCGAGGCATTTTATGGATTTCGAGATGGTTTTACGGATTTCAAGATGGTTTTTATGGATTTCGAGATGGTTTTTACAGATTTCAAGATGGTTTTATCTCGGCTTACGTGTACCATTTTGGCAAAGATGTTGCCAAACAAGCACTAAAAGTTGGTAGAGATCGTCAATTCCAATTGCCTAGCAGCTGTTTTTTTTTTTTGTACAAAAAGGTTTAGGTGGGTTTGGCACCAGTCCCCCACCAAGGTCAGGGCACAGCCCCAGGGCTCTTTAAGCGCTTACAAGGGACTTACAAGATCGCCTACCAATGATGTCTCCCCGTCAATCAGAGGGTTCGAACACACACCCTTGTAATCGGAGTGGAAATACCTTAACCAACTGTGCCAAACCTCATTGGCTGCCTAGCAGCTTTTTCTTTGACGGGCTTTCAACAAATTTTAGCCCAACAAAGAATAGGGCCTAGAGGCCTATATGTGAAATGAAGCCTTATTCTATGTAATGACATCATAACTGACACAAGCCTACAGGAAGATCCATTTATTCGACTACTAGTACTATTTAACAAATTCTGCTAATATATTTTCATGTGTGCATGAGTTGACAACATACATGTCAATCTAACTCGATAGGTCTGAGGTCAGGTATGAGTCTCAGTCTAAAAGATTGAAACGGAGGGTAGGAGGACCAGTGAGTGGTCTGTTTGCATCAGTGCATCTGGTTCTTCCCAGGACTGCATATATAGAAGTCGAAACAATCTATATGGTCGTAGTTCGAGTTAGCGACGTCGTGTATTGGAAATGAATCCAGAAATGCATGACTCCCTGTAGGCTGTAGCTGAATGGACAAAAGTTAACAACACCAGACGAAGACAGGGATTCAACACAATGCGTCTGCACTTGCTTCAGGTGTCTCCTCCTCGGTTTATGCATATCATCACGACCTCGAACGTTGCATAATTGAGTAACTTTGTGAGGTCAAGTTCTGAGACTTAGATATATACACATACGAGCGAATAAAGTTTTCTGGAATCAGGCCAAATACATAATTGCTATGGACATTCCTCGACTGAGTTTCCAGACGAAAATAGCATCCGAAAGTGATCGGCAGTCCGGATGCGGATGCATGTCCACTGACTGATTCAGGTCTTGAGATGAAGTGCATCGTATCAGTTTTGTTGACTCCCTAGCTATATATATGCATACTCACATAGGCTGGTTGTTGTCTTCTTCCGAATTAGTCTACTCTTGCACCCAAAAAAAAAAAAAAGAATTAGTCTACTCTTCTATCAGAAACACCAGTTACTTTGTCCGCTAATGCCCACGAGAAAAAACACTTGTTGGTTCTGCCGCTTCCTCTTTTATTGTTTAAAGTCGTTTCTCTCACTGCACAAAAACGAAATGAAAAGGAAAGAAGCAAGAGCGGAGAGCTCATGTCGATCACTAAACACTCATCAAAGACATTTTTTTTCTAGGGGCGCATCTCCATGAGAATCCGAATCTTGATTCATCGATGGGAGAGTCTAGACGCTTTGGTGCGCATAGGATCTGCCCTTTAATTTTGGGCCACCTCACCCATCCCAAGGATGCCGTTCCTAGCAACCCACACAGTGACTAGTTTTCTTGGAGTATCTAATGTAGCATAAGGGGCACATATTTTCATGCGCAAAATCCTAAAAATCAAATGGGGGTAAAAATCGAGCAAGAGAGAACGACGGCAACCTTGAAGATAAGACTCTTGGCATTCCTGCCGGTGAAATGATCGCTGGCGTACTGCTCCTTGCTCAAATATCTGGCAGACATGAGCGCAATAGCCACCGTATCCCCAAAAACCACCTGGATGTCGTGGAAGTCACCGGCGCCAGATCAAAGGGGCCCAATTCTCCAGCGCCAAGTGCACGTTCCTTTCGCACACATTCCCGCCAGCGGATTGCCCTCGACAGAAGTGACGGAGATCGAAGGAGCACTAGCCTGGTGAGCTCCTCATTGGTGCCGGACCTGTGGATATCTTGATCGGTGAGGGTGCCGGCCGGTGTCGCCATGCAGGGCGTCCGCGGGGGAGAGTAATGCGGATATCGAAACCTGAAGGGAGACGAGAGCATGGGAGATCTTGCGAGCAATGAAACCGGACTTGCCGATGCCAGGGGATTGTAGGAGAGCATGCATTGAGAAATCGATGACCGGTCTGTGGCCGTCAATCTGCAACCTTAATTGCAATTTACAGGTAAAATTTCCATGTCTGCCTCTGAAACTGTGGGCTTGTATCAACAACCCCATTCGATCTTTAATTAATTTATACTTTAAGTCAACCTAAACTAGTTCATTCCCGATACGCCCAAGACGATATCTTCCCAGAAATTACGATTCTTGTCTGCTACTACGGTCAATGGCACGTGAAATAAAAAATAATCATTGGAATTTTATTGAATTGAATAAAGCATGCATCACAGGAGTACGTAAGTACAGGAACATCTTCTTGGTTGTTTTTTTTTTATTTTACATGTATCAGGCCGAGTGAGTTTCCGGACTGGGTGACAAGGCCCGTGATGTTCTGACCTCATGGTATTATATGGGCTAATGAAGCCCATGTGGGAGGCCCAACAGAGCGGACGAAAGGAGTGGATTTGAATTCAAGTTTAGGGTTGGTGGAAAGGGGGAGAGCGTGAAAGGGGGGCCCACGTGGGTCAAACTTTCTCTTAAGGAGACCCCTCGGCGTCTATGTATCTATCAAGTGTTCTAGAATTTGCTTCTTCCTTTCCAAAAGATTATTTTTGACAACTGTAAGTAAATTAGTCATTTAAGTAAACGACGACAAATCACGTCAGTGCCACTAGGAAACGCAGATTCTGCATGGTCGGTCACCTTCTGTTTCTTCTCTTCATAAACAAAGAAGAAACATTGAGAGGCATTGAAGGAGAGAGGAATGTGTAGGTGGGCTTATAAATGAGGGCAAAGTGGAGATGAGAGGAGGACATGGATGAATGAGCACTGAGCAGAGTCATGTGAGATTGAGCTGCAGCGTCTGCGCGCGTGCGTTTCTTTGAGGCCGTTGTCGTTTTCAGGTCTTAATTATTTACCAACACTAATCCTCCGTTCCCCCAATTCGTCGTACCCTTTATTCCTCCATATACGACTTCATCAACTATCAGTAACACCCATTCGAGCGCTGAAACTCCGTACCACTGTACCGGCCGCTTCCTCCGCCCGGGGCATTCACTTCGACCATATCACCTTCCCACACACAGCCATCTGCGTAAGTGCATACATGGCAGGGTTATACATGGAATTACACTGGTTGATCATGCATGTGCTTTGTTACTACTTACTAGACACACTGATCCCATATGGGTATTGTATTATATGAAGTATATATGTATGGATCCTCTAGACGATTGTTGACGACAAGCACAGCGGTCATTTAGGAATGATGGATTTTTTTTTTTTGGTCGAAATAGGAATGATGGATTTAAAAGAGAGTTAATTAACACGCAAATTGCAAGAGAGAATACACCAATTCGTGTGTACGTAAAGAAGGAGATTCGTCTCTGTCTGTTTCGTCACGAGCATTGATCTGTAGCTCGACTGGGATACGATGCGCACTAAGGCTCCATGTTAAGACTGAGAACTGTATCTCATCATAACTTTCTAGGTGAGCAAGCAATTTGGGATGGTGGACAGGATTTTCATGGTTATAATCCGGAGCCATAAAAGACAAGTTATACAGCTACTAAACATCAAATATTTATTTCGTTTTATACGAAAGTACTTTTTGATTTCATTCCTAAATGTGCACAATAACTCTCCCTACAAAGCAGCGTTTGCCTTTGGTCAAGATCCTCAAGTTGTGAACTAATTGCCCAAATTAGTGGTTGTTACTAGTCACTGTTATTCCGGAATTTTTTTTTTTGACAAAAAACGTTTTTCCTTTTTTCTCTTTCAAATGAAAACTTTGCATGATTGTTGTGTCCAGTTGACCATCAGTCCGTGACAGAGATCACATTCACACTCACTTCAGTAAGCAGTGTTACGTTTCAAGAGAAAAATCACCTATTCAGAACACAGATAATAATAATGAAAGAGAGGAGAGGAGAGTGGTGCTATAATTGAGGTGAAATGAGGAGTTGGATCTGTGAAGTCACTGTTGACAACGTGGGGGGAGGGTTCAGAGTTGATCAGGGCCACAGTGGAGGGACCTTTCCTTTGCTTCAGAAATGGCAGTCACTAGCCCTAATCACGCACTTATGGGGAACCCAAACCTTTCTGCAGCTTTTCCATTTGCACTCTCTTGTTCGCTCAACAGTACACACACTGCCTGGCCTTGCCTCCGACGACGTCGTCCCATTCCACAGTCACACAAAATGATATCGATTGGTACCTGGAGTTGGGACTGTTATGTTATGCTCAAATGTTTGTGTGCGCACTTCAAATCAATACCACTGTATAATCAGTGAGCCCGTTCTGCTATTTATATTTTGCAGTCGATCCATGTCAACTGGTAATTTGATGCATTTAGGAATATGTTAGGAGGGTGATTTTACTCTGATGTAAGTATATAAAACAAATTTTATTTCTGACTTGTGCAACATGATTTAAAGGTAAAAACCAAGCAAGCACAGTAATATGCGAAAAAACAAAAGAGGATCCAGGTATAAATACACCACCCACTTAAAAGTTGGAGTTCTCTACAGTTTAAGTTCTAAATATTTTTTTGGGCAAAAAAAATTCTAAATATTTCAACCCATCGATGATCGACTGTAAGAGACTGTGAACTAATCATAAATCATGCAGGTGTGGATCGGAATGACGTTTTTTATTGGTAATGAATAGTCAACAGTCCCTCTTGTAATAATTGAAGAGGCAGTTTGGCTAATTAATTAACCCCACCATATCTGATATCCCCCACGTTGCATTTATTCTAGTGACCTTAATCGACCTTAATCAAGGGAGAATTATCCAGAGATTCTAAGTAAAGGAATGTATTACAAAATAGTTTTAAGAGGTTGTTAATGATAGGTTGAGAATCACAATTTATAAATGAAACAGCTACCATTTACAGCCTCTTAGAACCATTTTATAATACATTTCTTTATTTGGGATCACTGACTAATTCTCCTCAGATTCGAGCCTCTTCATCTGTAACAATACATTCCAGCCTAAATTTTACGGGTAATGTTTAAGCTCCACGATTTATAGTACGCAGCGACGTATTGATTAATTTAATTTAGAGTCCACTGTACGTGATTTATGGGGAATCCTAAGTCTCAGTGGTAACAAAGGGCCATGATCTTCTTCCATTAACGGCCGACGAGCAATGGTTTAAGATAAATGTGAGGGTATTGCACAGTGCATATAAATTAGTGGATCCTGTCATGTCCAAAAGATTTGTTAGATTGAGTTTTTTCAGATGTTGCTTGAAAAGATAGGGGCCCCCGGGGAGGTGTTCAACTCTGTCGGCCTGCCCTTGATAATTATTTCTCGCAAATTAATCCAAAGGACGCCGGCGAATACAAAAGGGCCAAGTTATATGGCTTTGATTTGATTGCACGATGATACAATGAAGCGCACTCATCAATTACCATATCGAAATAGCAGTACAGGAAAATTCAGACTTTATGACATTTTGAATGGAGAAAAATAGTGTTGTGTTGTGTTACACTTGGTTCACATAATTTTTGAAAAGTGATCAGCTGGGATCTTTGTATTGCATGGATCAGTATTTTCCTGATAGAGGGTATTCTGATTATTTTTAGTGTTCCGATCGATCTGTACATTCTGACTACAACAAGCTGTCCAGCCATATAACCGGAAACAATTGTGTGTATCAAATTCAAAATACTCCTAGTCCCATCAAACCGGAAACAAGCTGTCGAAAAAATATTATTTAATCTGCGTTTGACTTTTTCATACGTTCCAACAGATAAGTTGATTATTTTTCTTCGAATGTAATTTTATATGTGATGTTAGACAACTGTAATTAACCCAGGTGGGTTTTCATGTGCAATATTCGGTTGTATCCGAAATATAACCTCTCTTTTGTAAGTGTAAATTGCAGTGCAAATAAAATCCTATATTTATAATACGAGGGATTGATGCATAAATGTTTGTGATAATGTAATACATGAAATTCATCAAATCAATAACATCTCTAATGCTAAGTAAATGAATCAGATAAGAAATTTACTTGATCATAAATTTGCTTTACCTTCCAAGTTTTTTATTGTTTTTTCAAAATATCCTTTCCCAAATCAATGAAATTTTCATTAAATTCAGTTTGTCTGTGCATAAAAAACCAGCATGTGTTCATAAAAAAATATAAGAAACCTTTATATTTTTTACTCATAAGCAACTTAAATAGTTTTCTTAATCTAATAACCCGCCATCATCGATTGTACTTTTATTTTATATCCCATAGTAATATTAATATCCATAGTAATGACGCATGCACATATTTTTAGTAAGAAAAAATTGTTTCTATATTTTAAACGTAAAATTAAAAATTAACGGGATATGGTGGCACTTAAGTTAAATTCCATGAGAATTGAGATGCCACGGTCAAAATTTATGAACTGTGCGAAGGTGAATGATGATGTAAAACCTTTTTAGCCCACTAATTAAAAAGTTGGGTTCTCATAAACTCACCTGCAATTGTATATATGGGATTTATTTGAAATAAAGTTTTCAAAAATTAAACATACGTTCAACGGTATTTTTTTGTAAAACGAGATAATCTCTTTCATTTATTTACGTCGACTTGCATAAAAATACTTCCCCACTGTTTTTTCAAACGGGGGAGAGTGAACGATTTTATATTATATATTACTATAATTAGACCGTGTTTTGGTGGAAGCAACTGGTTTTCAACATGAAATCAAATGCTTTCCACCTAAGGAGGGAAAAACCTGTTTATTGCTTTCGACCTGACAATTAAAACTTTAAATTTAATGTTCTTTAACGAGTCCAATCAATAAGGAATGCTACATATTTATTAACCAGTATTCCCACCCGTCCAATTACCCAAAAAAAATGGTATTTCCCCCACCACTCAAAATCTTAAAAATGATTATGTTTTATAACCTTTAAACAGAAAAATATACGTAAGTTCAGTTTTCTTTGGCCATCTTTCGTTTGATGAGTGCTATATATCCTCCCTCTTTTTTTTTTCTGTGACGAGTGTTAGATATCGCAATTCCGACGATGAACTGCTCTATAATTTACACAATATTATGGATGGCCCCTTCCGTCTATTTAAAGTGTGATCTGAATTAAAATCAAATCAGCAAATAAGTTAAAGATATGCAGCCATACGTGGTTCCACACAGCAACATCATTTCCTTAGATATTGAGGGAATTTTCATACTGATGTGTCACTCATTTGCATACTTACGTGCTTGTTCCTGCAAATAAACTATGGAACACGACGGATCATCTCTATATCTCATTACCAATCAGAATGAAGCAAACCTTTTTGTTTGACAGAGAAATGAAGCAAACTTAAGAATTAATTGATCAAATACGTGTCAGTTTAAACCAATCTCAGCAAACATGTGCATAATAAATAAATCAAAGCTATCAGGGGACTACATCACCCTTAAGCATCAAGACGCATTAAGAAAGTCTATATATGTGGCTCTTGCATGCATATATTCGCCACAATAAGGGAAAGAAAGCAAATAAACCAACACGGCCAGCTCGTTAGATCTTACAATGAAAGATCTGATTCAATTTTTTTTTTTTAAAAAGAACATGTTCGCTCGTGGTTCTTCGATTTTAATTTATTTATATACGCAGAAAGCAACAAGTGATGGAGTCCACGGGCCTCTGATAAAATAACAAAGTATTTGATCCATCCAATCTCACTTACAAATCAAGCACGATGCTAAAAGCATCACTTCTTACTCTGATTGATGAATTAAATAACAGTGGCAATACATAAATCTGCTGCTTCAATTGCACGTTTCCTATATCAAAGGAGATTCTAAACCAAAACAGTGGCAAGGAAAAATACAAATACTGATTAAAGCCTAAACTTATCATATACCTTAAGGATTGGGGGAAGGAATATATACCAGATGTCTCAAAGTGGCAGTCTCAATATATACCCCCCACTGGAATCCCTTGAAAAATGGAAAATAAGATTGTTCGTTAACCTCTCTCAGGCACCTATCATGCGTCCTATTGGGTATTTTCCCCTCAACAAATGGGGGTACAATATTGACGACTCTTCATGAACATAATAGAGGAATTAGCTAGTTGCCTAAAAAATTCTTCCTTTTTTCATCCAAAGAGATCAAAAAAGTCCAATAGCCAGGGGGATGAACCTTGCTATATGTCCAATCGCTAAAAGTTGTCGGCCGAATTGACTAAGTTAACTCCATGCCACTTCATACTCATTATCTGTTTTCACACTCTCTCTAGTTTGATCATACATGGCCTCATCCCCCCCCCCCCCAAAAAAAAAAAATCTGCCATTACTTTTTAAGGCACTCTCCTCAACTATTAAGAGCAGTCATTCTAACTTGCTTCGTTTGTTAAGGAGGAAATTAATGTGATGAATGTAAAATCTATCTCTCACGCTCTCATATATACATATCACTAGGCTTTTAAACTCACCATTCAACTCTCGGCTCAAGTGCAATCCTATAATTTAAGAAGGAAATTAATGTGATGAATCGTATATTGGACATACCCATACATCCAGAAGAAAATTAATTTGTATTTTGGAAATCACTCTTCCTAAACAGATGACATTCATTACGACCATAACTAACTGTTTAAGAGGTAGGTCGATGATTAATTACATCAACTCTTTTCCATTATTATTTTCGGTTTCTTCCTGCAATGAAATGACATATCATCACAATCGACACGATCAAAATTAACAACAGCAACCAGCAGTTCGTGTTGATTTTGATTTAATAGGCCAAAAAACTGTTCAGTTCTGAAACAAATCGTGATATCATCAGGCTTATTGAGAATTCTATCACCATTTCTCCATATATGCATATATTAATTAATATATTTGGAGGATGGCGGATGCGGCAAGGAAAAGTGCAACTGGCGGAGACAAAGGAAATGGGAAAAGAGAAGCAGTTTGGGCAGATCGAAATGCGAGGAACTGAACAACATCAAATCAGCGAAACAGAAGATGCAAAAATATACAATGCGACATGAACGACTACTGTAGAGACTTGACATTAATGAAATTGTTTGAAAATATACAAAAATGGCAAAAAAATGATATGCTAAAGACACAGAAAATATTAATCTCCACCATGTCCAAGATTGACAAAGAGTTGATATTGAAGTACAAAGAAGGGTATATATGTGAATAATAATGGCACATATTCATTCTGTTGCTTGCAAGGAAGGATGCAAAGGCCAAGCTAGCTCCATGCACTTTCATTCTCTCAAGACCATTTTAAGTACCCCCCACAAACAAACTAGCAGTCACTATTACTGTTTGCCTCGAAAGCAGATTATGATATCACAGATGATCTTTAACCTTTTTGCTTCTGCCAGAGGAAACATCATACAAAGACAAACAGTTGTCTATGCCCAGAGATGGGAGGGAGAAAGACGGAATTAAGAGAAAAAGAGAGCAGAGAAGCAGAGTGCTGATGGGTTGAAATAAAACAAATTTAATTGATTACTGATGAGTTGCACCTGGAGGTGGAAACATAGACGGTTGCTGCTGCTGATGCTGTGGTTGTTGTTGTGGAGGAGGAGGAAGACGCTTTCGCTTCTTCTTCTCATAGCTAATACCTCTTGCTTTCGACTGCAGATCGCGAACCTCGCGCAGGTACAGCCTCACGGCTCGAGCTCCGAATGGGTTAGCTTCTGGCTTCCCTCCGTTCTCTTCGAAAGCCGCTCGCAGCCGGCCGATGAGTGCATCCAG
>JANTPZ010090020.1:0-54484 GCA_025593235.1 Vachellia pachyceras
ATTATGGTGGTTCGAAAGCTACCAGACGATCTACTACAGGATATTGTGTCTTTGTGGGTGGAAATCTAGTTTCTTGAAAGAGTAAGAAACAAGATGTGTCACGATCGAGCGCTGAAGCTGAATACCGAGCTATGGCACAGTCCACTCAAGAGATTGTATGGATTTATCAACTGATGAAGGAGATCGGTTATAGTGCGTCATTACCAGCAAAGCTATGGTGTGACAACAAAGCTGCCTTGCACATAGCCTCCAATTCTGTGTTTCATGAACGAACGAAACATATCGAGATTGATTGCCACTTTGTTCGAGCAAGGTCAGAGAGAACTTTATCTCTACAGGACATGTACGGTCTGGTGATCAATTAGGAGACCTTTTGACTAAGGCTCTCACTGGGATACGGGTCGACTATCTTTGTAACAAGTTGGGCTTGATTAATATCTATGCTCCAACTTGAGGGGGAGTGTTGATATATTAGGATATATATATATTACTATTAATGTGAGATTGCTGATGAGATAAATTAGGGCTACAACTGTGATTATGCCCGCATTACTAGGGATATGATTACGATTGATTATGATTATGTAATTATGACTCTGTATATCTCTCCAATGTATAAATACCTGTTGAGGGTACATCAAATAGATAGAAAATACTCAGAACATTTCTTGAGTTCATCTTACAGAGAGCTCCACCCAGAAAGGGAAGAAAACCAATACATACACAGATCAGCCATCAAAACAACAAAATTTAGTGTAGGTTCTCCATATGAGTGAACATCATCAACCAGAAATTTCAAACATCAGCAAGTTGGAGCCAGTACAAAAAAAAACTTTTATCCATAAAAGCCCATCCCAATTTATGATTTTTTTTCTCAGGGTGAATTCATTCCAAATACTCTCTCTCCAAATAACCATTTCATTTATTAGAATAGTTTCTTCAGGCAATACCTACACTGAATCACCTGCTTGTATATCCGGAAAAGTGTGATAATGATATAAAGAAACAATAGAGACAAGACGGATTGAAGAACTAACTCTAAAGGAACTTGTCACAAGGGCTTGATGCAGATACAAGGAACTTTTGTAGTCCTTAAAAATGCTAATCCTACGCTTCAAACAACAAAAGTATATAGAACCTGCAGATCTCCCAGTCCTTCACCCACAAGCAGAAGAAAGCACTCAAATATGCTTGTGACTATCTCACATCAGCTACCAGAAAAGGCAATTTTCGGAAAATTAGTGTTAGAATATTGTCTCATTAATAGCATATAAGGATAGCATATAATTTGTATATAATTTGCTAAAATTCCATAAGGATATTATAACGTCATTACGAGCTGTTAATGTGGAGGCTCATCTCTCTTGTACATATACCTCATTTAATCATTATAGATAAGAAATTCATATAATCTTTTCCACTTTTCTATAATTATCAATGCCTTAGAGTTGAGAAACTCTTAACGCTTCAAAGGAAGAATAGATAAAAAAGAAAAGAAAAGAAGCCCGAATTTTTGTTCCAAGCATACTCTAATAGCCGAGAAGCTCTCTTGTTTCTCCTCTTATCGCTGTATCGATATAGAACATGTGCAAAGGCTCCTAAGTGGCTTGATGCTGCAGATGACAGCAAAGACAACCTCTTTCCTAGAGTAATATTTGTTTCATCATTCTTTGGAGGCTTTAATTGTGCGCTTTCTTCTAGATCAACCCAATAGTGTTGGGTAGGTTTAGAATAGTTTAATTGAATAAGTAATTGGACCAAGTTAGGGGTTATCAAATAAAGAACACACAAGTATTCTCCCTGTAAGTGATTTACGTATCTTTCCCAATTAGATAACCTAACCTGGTCTGGCATCCAATCTCTCTTATCCTCTTTCCTGTCATTATCTTCAGCCTTAGGCCAGATTTCCCACTGCTTAATTTTCCCCCAGCGTTTGGCTCCAACCTTCTCTCCATCTAAACAATCCCTCTCACTCTCTCTTCATACTTCCAGGTTCAGTGAACACTCAGGTTATGGGATTTATTTGTTTGCACTGACAGCTGCTTCAATTACATGTATAGTCATGCTACCTTCAGCATCATCCTCCAGGCACTTCAACTCATGCTTTCCCTTTCTGTTCTGCTTCAGCTTTTTTCCTCCTCTTTTCCCCTCATAATCCTCAGTATCTCCTTCAGCATATATTTCATCTTTTTTAAATCTCAGCACCATTTCTCCATTCTCCATTTAGAAAATCTTCTTTCAAAGTCTTCCAGCAAGATTCCCATTCCCCCCCCCCCCGGGTTTCCTGAATTATCACCACTCTAATACTTTGATGGAATCAACATCAGAAATCATATGATCTATGCATAAAAATCCTGCTAAAGTGCAAGTCCCGCAAGAGTAGCTACAATATTAGCAAAGTCAACAGCAATAAAAACTAAACCAAGGTCCCTGTACATTTGAGAGGCATAGGCTCTCCACAGTATGCTTAACATCCTCTGCTGGCCCACTACTATATACGCACAAATAAATTTGATAAAACTGCCACATATATATGCTTCATCCCTCTCTCTCATTCACTCTCTCAGTTGACGCATTCCATGTGATTCAGCCTTAGCCCATCAGTTACAGGCACATCAGTAATGAGGAAGTTAAGTTACTTCTATTTTCGGATCACCCAAAATTAATATGCAAAAATTTTCTATTTCTAGAGGAAAAATTACAAAATCTACTGCTCACTTTTGAGAGCAGCATGCGATGCATAAGGAATCCCAAAGTACTAGGAAATTTTGTGCTTATCACCAGAAAGGAGGAGAAATTCAGTTTGAAAAAATATTACAAAATTTATTGAGCTGCGCAATCCACAAAGAAACTAATATCTAAGAGTAAAACGATGCTTGGAAAGAGCAAGTAATTACCCTTTTCCAAGGAGTGCAGGAGTAGTAATCTGTGGAGGAAAGAGCACGGGCATTGGCAAACTCGGAGCAGTATTTGAGTTTATAGTGGCAGAAGGAAAGACTCCAGATTTTGAATCTACACTGGCCCCTATCACTTGCTCCACACTTGAATATGTTTGTTGCTGCTCCTTTGTCTAAATGTTTTATAAAAAGAGTGACAAAATAGAAACAATAGTAAACATATTAATCAATAGAACAAATGTTAAGACTACAGAACTTGATTAGAAGTACAAAGGAAAACAAATTCTTACATGTCCTACATTCAATCTCTTGTTATCCCAGTCATAAACCAACTCTTCAGAAGCTAATCGTTTTGTCCCAAGTGCTTTATGCCAAAAAAGAGGAGTGAATGACAAGATTTAACATGAATTGCTAGAAAGAATTCCACTTTAAATACTAAACGACCAGAAATCTCATAATTATAGATGTGACAAGACAAGCCCCTGGGAGATCAAGTAGCATAGATAGAGCAAACATAAGGGGGGAGTATGATGAGACCAAGGCATATGTACATAATATTAATCAGCAGAAGATGCAGTTATGAATTTTGCACCTGCTATACTAAATCCAGAAAAAGAAATCATACCAGGTGGAAAGGCATTGCATTTTTTACACTGCAAAAAAAAAAAATAATGATAATAATAAATGAATGAGAAAAATAGCAAATATTTACACAGCAACACCCTCAAATAATTTGAATATCATTTAAAATTCAGAAGTTAAATGCAAAAGGAATACCTGGGAACGTGATGAATAATTATGGAAGCCACAATTACAGATCCAGTCCCCGTTACGCCATCCTTTTGGAACAGTTAAGTTTGGGTTGGCAGAATTATCATAAGGAAGTCCAGAACCATAGCTTCCACTTGGTAGCCACAGGGAAACTGGCGAAGCACTATTTCCAATCAATCCAATATTCATTTTCTGATCAGGTCCTCCTGGAGCCCTGGAAAAATTATGTGAATATGTTGGGAAAGATGCTCCGGTCATTGCAATTGCTGGCATGGCTGCCACCTCCTTTGACTGTCCACACTTTTTGCACTTCTCTCTTGATGCATAATTGTTGTTAGTGCAACCTAGTGTTCCATTGCATACAACCCCATCCCAGAACGCATCCACAGGAAAAGGAAGCCAATCATATGCAGTTGCGCACAACACAAAAGACACCCACAAAAAGCACAAACAGCTTGATTATTTGATATCAGGTTCTTCATCTTTATTTGCAACATAAGATTATCAAATGACCACAACACAATGGGAAAGACTGGATATGCATGAAAAATATACATCATAATGCTTAGTGAAATACATTTCAGACCCCTATCTAATGAGATTCAAAAAGAACTAACATACAGCAAAATATCAATGAAATTATAAGAAACTCATTTCGGCCAAATTTTAGTTACATCCAAGATATGCAAATAAAAGATCTGCCAACCTAAATATTATAACTCAAGCAGCAAATGCTTTTTCTTTTTTCATTTTTTTCCCGGACGTGGGGAGTAAAACAACTTTCTAGCTTAAATTGAGTTATCAAGACCATACCAAGCATTCAGCCTCAACGTGTGCTAGTAACAAGTATCTATCCGTTCTGAATAAGTGATCGGATTCAAATCTAAAATTATTCAAGATATTAGCCACAATGAAAAAAAAAATACTATACTCTACAAGACCTCAGAACTGAAGGAACATCCAACTTCATTTCCGCATTTGTTCCATAAGAAAGAAGACAAATGCACAAACCTGAGAAGAACGATGGATAATCTTACAACATGAGTCTGTATGTGACAAATCATATTTTATATTAGACACACCAAAGATGATTCGAACATTCAAACAAAAGTCTCAAAATCGCACAATATTGAATCAAAATTCAAGAAAGCTAGAAAATCGTATTGGAGAATTTGAATTAACTAGGAAGTTTCAGAAAGCCAGTCGTTCTCTTAATTCTTCCAAGAATCATTACCGAACTAATCAAACATATACATTTTTACGCCATTCAACTATAAGATTAGACTGGAACTTGTTCTTCAAAAGTTTCAATCTCCTATAATCGAATTTTCTAGTTTGAGCTGTGATTCAATTTCGAGGGTTTGAAAAAATTGTCGTCCGAGCATTGACATCAATAGAATTTTTAATTACAAAGTGACAGTTTAGGTTTTGTTCTAAATCAATGAGCATATCATGTGGTCATGTCCATGCTCTAGCAACAACCCATAAGCTTCCAGGAAGCAGATGACTAGTTTCAATAGGACCTAATAATTGGCTGTTTCGAAGGCCATTCCCATGCCACAATCATACTAAATGAACCTACAGGTTTGCTAACTTAAGGTAACAAACACTTAATCATTACCTAAATCCACTGGAGAATCATGACCCACAATCAGCCTAAGCAGGTGGACCATGAGCCAGTGAAAAAAGTTAAAAGAAAGTCAGAGTGGAAAATAAAAAAAGTTCGATGATTTATTAAATCCCAGACGAAGAAAAGAGGCGGGCAAGGGCAAAAAGCTAACCAGTGCAGATCCAATCGCCAATACGGGGTAGCCACTTAGAATCAGCAGGGGTTTCGTTGTCGACGAGAAGGCGAGGCTGCTTGCAACGATTGCAGAATGATCGGAATGCATAGTTCCTGTTATTACATCCACTGCACTCCCAATCCCCTTCTCTCCCTTCCCGCATTCTTATTTTCTCACTGATACAATAAATGCGCGCGAGCGCGCGTGTATTATATATATAATGCGCGAGAGCGTATCTATATATCTGACTCTGAGAGTCAAATTAGAAGGCAAGAGGATGAGAGAAAGGGAGGGTAGAAACAAGGGTTTTTGGTTCACAGACAACGGAAAGAGAGGGCAGTAGAAGCCAAATTAAGCAGCGTATCCCATTCGCCGCTGTAAAGTGCAAATACAATCGATCGTCCATGTTTATCCAAAAAAAAAAAAATAGGATCCTTATTTTTTGGTGGAGGAAAAGGACGCCCCCCCGGGGGGAGGGGGGACGTTCTTTTTGGGGATTTCAGATTCCTCATTTTGCTATTCAACTATATTTATTTGGATGACTTGAAAATTTATGAAAAAAAAAAAAGGATGATGAGCCTTTTCAAAAATAGTTGGAAAAATGCACGTGGATAAAATACATTTATATTTAGATAAACGTTTCAAACTATATTTATTATGTTAAAAATGAGTTTTCTATTTAAAATATATTTTGAAAGAATGAGTTATCAAATACTACAGTTTACAAGTTAACAGATTTTTGGTCCAAAATGCACTTTGAATAAAAAAACTGTTGCCGAACACACACGAAATTTAACAACGAACCATCGAACCCTGTATAATCATGGCAAATGTGCATCCAGTATTTTTGTATGCATATCCATCATTTTAAAATATCTTGCGGTGTTTCAAGCATTTTAGATTAAAGTATTTGTTGACAAAAAAATTAAAGTACCTTTTCATTTATGTTTAGAACTCTAAATTATTTAAAGTATAGTTTTGCATAATTTAAGTTGCTAAATACACCAAAAAATACTTGTGGTGTTGGACTTCTGGCCACGGATGAAAAATATTTTTTGATGTTGAATACACGTTAAAAAATCAAGGTTCAAAAAATTGGACCAGACATAAAATCGATCAATGCACTAATTTAATAGTTAATGGGTTAGATTAGGGTCAATCAAAGTTAAACCGGTTATATTAAAATAATATGATTTAATTGTAGTAATAAAACTTATAGTCTATATTTTATTTTATTAAACATTTCATATTTTATAAATCTTGTATATTAATTATTAAATTTTCCATTTTTTTTTGCCGAAAATTTTCCATTTAATACATTTGTATATTTGGATATCAAATATGATCTTATTTCTAAGCATATTTTTATATTTTATTTAACTAATAATTATTTAACACATTAATTATACAGATATCTATTAGTTAAATTTCTTATATTTATTTAAATGTTGAATGGATTAGCTAAGCATTTAGATGTCAGCCTAGTGAATTCATCATATTGGAAAGCGTGAGGTGCGGAGTTCACAACGTGCATCAAGGTATTTAATGGTTCCCTGGGGAAGGGTTATGATTTCCATCTACAATGTGCATCAAGGTGGGTTCTTTGAGTCCATTCAATTCTTTTGTCGACCTTCTCCGTGAAGAGATTATTTTGTCGATCTTCCCTCTGAATGTGAAGTGCTCAATGTTTTGCTACTTCTTTTGTCGACCTTCTCTATGATATTTTTTAATCAAATATCTTTGACTATATGTAAGTCATAGGTTGGTCACGATTAAGATATTTGGCTCCGTTTGGATAGCCCGTTGGGAAAACGGATACAGATTCTGAGGTAATTTATGTGAGAGGAAAAGTGTCTCGGTAAGCGCATCTGTTGTGCCAACGGGCTTACCAAACAGAGCTAAAGATGTTTGAACTTTAGACAAGAAGAATATTAGAACTTTAGTTGGAAGTAAGTAGATTTGATCATACGTAAGTGATAGGTATTTCATGATGAATGTTGGTAAAACTAATGTAACCATGGGCCAATCATGAGTTTAAGCATGTCAAAGTATATACTATTGACCTTTAAACACTGTATGGATTCAATAGAAGAGTAGGTTCAAGATTTGAAGTCATCTCTTGCTCTTTCACCTATCTCTGTGCCTCTAACAATCCAACCTTCCTCTCACGTCCCAAATTTCTCTAAAGATCCTGAGAAATAATTATTTGTGTTGTTAATGTTATTTCTCACGATTATAGAAGTTCTATAAATAATGACGTACCCATCAACTACTTCTAGTTACAGCTTTGAATACATTGTTGCTCGTAACCTCATTATTTAAAAAATGTCTCCTAACCATTAGTACCTATGAATTGCTTAAAATCAAAGCTCTGGAACCTCATGGTTATAAAACTAGTTATTTTAAAGTGTTCTCTTACCCATAAGGTACACACAATTTTCTTCTAATCCAAGTCACTAAACATAGCACACAGAAAGCCAAACAATATCCTCTCAAATCATTTTTACATATTTTACATATTTGGTTGTAAAGGGTAATATGGTCATTTTAAACATTTTTCCTACCTACCTTGCCACCATTTGAAACCAACCAAACATAAATTTTCCTATCAAATCATTTTCCATTCCAATGTATACCAAACATTCCATGCAAAAAAAAATTCCTTTTTCTTCATTTCCATTCCTTTCCATTGCCATCAATTCTTTGATCCAAATGGACCCTTAAATCCATCATTCTTTGTGGGAAAATTTCTACTCCGGACATTATTCCTCTAGATTCAAATTGCTACACGGAAAGTAAGAAGGATTGTGAAACGAAAGACTTTGAAGTCACCAAGTCCCCTATCACTCCAAGGGCTTGTTTGGTATGCTAGAATTGATTTTGTTGGATATAAATATGGAACAGGCCTTGTTTGGTACATAGCGCTAAATTTTAATGGATTGGGACTAGGATTGAAAATTTAATGGATTGGATTAGGATTGGGACTAGGATTGGGACTGTTATTGCTATTGGAAATGAGACTTTAGAATTGTGTTTGGTATGAAGTAATATTTATAAAGAATACTTAATTTAATTTTACAATTAGGCATTAATTATAAAATGGCTATAATATCCTTACTATTTAAAATTAAAAAAACAGTAATATGCAACTTGACATCCCCAACCCACTCCTCACCTTAATCCCTTTTTGTCCGTGTGTCATTATCTTTGACTTCACCTTTCTCGTTTAGATCATCTCCTTCCAATTTTGATTCATCTATAGGTTCTTCTTCTTCTGCACCTTCTTTCTTTTCCCATTCAACTTCTTCTCAGATCCTATGTTGATGACTACAAAAATGGCATCGCCTAAGAAAAGGGGACAACAACATCAATCAAAGGGACGACTAGATGAGAGGGAGGAGAAATGGGGGCAACTGGATAAAAGGGAGATAAGCTTTGTGGATATGCGACGATCAATAATGAGAAGGGGTCGAACGACCAAGGACCAAATCGAAGATACAGGAGAAAGTGAGCATATTTGTAGGAAACCAAAGAAAATAGAGGAAGAAAAAAGAGAGAGGAAGAGATTTGGAGGACATCGGAAATAATGGAGGAAGGAAGATGGAGGAGGAAGACTTTAGTGTGGCGAGAGGGTATTTTGTTATTGGGGGAATCCCATGTAGATGGGATTGGGATTCATATTGGGATTGGATCTTCTAATACTTCATACCGAACATGAAAAGTTGATATTACCCAATTCCTATCCCAGCCTCTCAATACCACGCATCAAACAAGGTTGAGGTTTAATAACATGTTTGGTATGTCTATAGAAATTATATATAATCTATTATTTTAAAATATATTTAACATGTGAAATAACTCATATACACCTGAAACAAAAGAGGCTCTCTATCATCAAAACTTCTCCTCAGAGATCAAACTAGATTGAAAAATCTATTTAAAAAATTAATAAAAATGGAATGAACTCAAATCATTGATGGAATTAGAATATTCACACACAACGGAAGAATAAGATTTTAATTTTTTCTAATCCAACATTTGAATCTGCCAATGGCATTTATACAGTGGAGATAGTATAATAACTTTTGAGTTCTTGAATTCACAGCTTCCTTTGTGTTTGGATCCTTTCCAATTCCAACGTCCACAACCTTCTCAAGCTTTTCTCCATTCTTGATTTCAATCTCAAGGAGCTAATGTTTTAAATCGTCTCCCTCTACTGGTATTCACGCTAACAATTCCTAACAACGGCAGCGTGCTAGCGCTTTTCACGTTTCACTCTCTCTCTAAGGTTTTTATGGCTCGTAATCTACTCAAATTCGAAATTCCACTCTTCTATTGCTCATGAGTCCTCATATTTATAGAACTCATGGAGTGCATTATAATTTAAGATTAATCTTTTATTAATATTGAGAATCTGAATTTGATAAATATATAAAGATATTCAAGATTAATCTTTTATTAATCTTGAAAATCCGACTCTCAAAAAATATTCAATTTTAATCTTGAATCTCCAAAATATATTCAACATTAATTTTTATTAATCTTGATATTCAAATTATGAAATTCGAATTCTAAAATTCAAATTTTGATTAATCTGATTTGATCAAATCATATCTATTAATCCAAACAATGAGCCAATTGATTTAATTTATCTTTATAAATTAAATCCTAATATAAATGTTAGTTATTTAATTTATCAAATAAATTAAATATCAAAACTAACACATTAATATTAATATTATATATATATATAATTCGAAAAACCCTCAAATATTAAAGTCCGTGTTGGGCTATTCTTGCATGCAATCCTGTAGGCTAACATGAAATTGGCAGTAGGCCAAACTAAGCATTAGCCCACAAGTTACAAGTGGCCTATAACAAGGCATTGTGACTACTCAATTTACATGAGGATCATTAACATGATACAACCTGTCATATAACTATGTCACATCCCTTTTGTCACACGATATCTCGGTCAAGGATGAGGCATGGATAATGTCATCCTACTATTCCTGACCTTTACTTTCTCGATCCCTGAGTAGTCTAATCTTATAAACGAAAACTCTTTTTCGCTACAGTATGACCATACATTTCTCAAACTTACACATCAAGGGGTCCAGTAATATCTCTCTATTAACGCGAGGGACAAATTCCAACTCAACCATTCACATTCCTCCACATGAGAGAACCCTAAGCTCGATTATAGCCTTTATCATCACCCGGTCAAAGGTTACTTTTGATTAAGTCAAAACTTAGTGACTCTCATGTATGAATTCTTGATGATATCAGATTAAAAGGCATGGTACCGTGATTACATATGAGATAAGCTTATAATTTGATCCATGTAACTTTCTAATACTGAGTCGTTCCAACACCTTGTACTCCTACAATTGCTTATGACTTTGATTCGCATCTCCATACCTTATCAAAGTTATACTGGTCTTATTTCATCTTTGCTCCCACATAAATAACTTATCAGGGACATTTAGGACAATCTTCATAATTTGCCCATGGATGCAATTATCATAACAAACATGTAAAAGCTATGATAATTAAGTAGAGAAAACACATTAAAATAAATAATGTCTAAGGTACAATGATTGGCCCCTAGGACACAATTTTCAACAATAAGAGATTTTGCTAGTTGATATTGTTCAAATCGAACATCACTAAAAAGAAGCAACAACCATTGATAATTCAACCTAATACCACCATCTTGTCTTATTGACTGTCGGAAGATGGAAGCCATGAACAAAAATCTCATCAATGTAAGTTGGGGATGACTACAAATCTATGATGCGGCTGAAGGTAGCAAGGAATGCAAAGGGGATGATGATGATGTGATGTCTATGTGTAATCCCCTAAACAAATTTAACCACATAATATATTCATAATTCCTTCTAATACCATTTGTAATCCCTTCTGATACCATTTGTAATTCCAACCAAACTAGATATTTAAAAATAATAAATTATCAAATCTCAAGGTCCAAGCACAAAAGTTGTGGATAAGACACTCAGCCCACAAACCATTCACAAGTCATAGTATCATTCTGACTCAGTGCACAAAACTCGCCCACAAGTCACCTTTAAAAGCCATAAGAATCAACGATATTTAAGCATCCTCTTAAACATGCGGGTCCATAAATAATACTTAAATGGATACGTAACAAGTTGAAGATACAAAAAGACAAATTGTTAACCATAGATAGAATGTCACAGCATAACCATAAGGATAAAAATAAATCAGAGTATGCAAGCCCTAAAGTCTGACAATATACATTTTCTCCTTAAAATAGCTTAATTATTAAGCCTACAGTGATAGCTACTATCAAATTGTTGGCCCATTCCCTTCACACCTCGAACCACTAAATTCCTCTCCTGAAATAAATATCGATAGGATGAGACATAAAGTCCCAATAATCAATGACCAATTTATAGAATATACAATACGGAATTATAAGTTAGTGACGTAGTGCTAATATTAAATATTCAAACAAAATTAAGGTTTTCCAATCAATACATTCAGAATGTAAAAGTGATCCCTCCATCCTACTCCTCCATACTCCATCACAACTCCTCACTTGCGTGTGAGTCACAATAAATCTTCGCCTCCCTTCTGGGTCTAGGCCGACACCCCACTTGCGTGTGAGTCACAATAAATCCTAGTCCCCCTCCTGGGTCGAGGCTGACTCCCCACTTACGTGAGTCACAATAAATCCTAGTCTAAATCTAACAAATTATACTTAACAAAAGTATTAATTCTAAATAACAGTTAAATCTTCTAAATAAATAATTATTTCTCAATGATAATTAAATCCTCTTAATAAAAATTTAGGATGTTACACTATGTATAAATGGGTTCACAACCTTCAAATCACAAAAAGAGTCATCATCCTGGCCGTCATAGGATGTAGAATGCATCGTTGTTGGCAAAAAGGTTAGGTGAGTAGTTACCCAACCTAGGTTTGCATTCTCATGGAGATGGTTCTTTAGATTTGTCGAAGATGGAGGTCATTATCCTGTTGGAGTGATAAGCTCACCGATGACATCAAATGTGAAGGTTGGCGGCGGCAGGTGTTGAGGTTGCCATCAATGGGTGTGAAAGGTAGAAGGAGATGGCTGTTGGAGGATGTTGAATGCGGAGATAAAGGGAAAAAGAGGCAGCCGTGTGATAAAATTACAAAATTGAGCTTTTTTATGGAAATCATTAAATAGCTTTCATGGGGAAGCCATTTCCATGGTCATTTCTTATACCAAACTTGTAATAAATATGGAATTTAATTCCAATCCCATATCCATGTCTCCAATTCCAATATACCAAACAGGGCACAAGTTCTTGGTTGTCGCACTTAAACCTTATTATTTCTGGAAAATTCAACATGTAAAAGGCTTGAATTTGTGACTTCAATAATCGATATTGAAAAAGACATTGTTTCGCTTTTATGGCCAAAGCATAAATTTTTCTCAATGTTGTTTGATATGGATGATGAATCTAAAGATCATAAATAAGTTTGGGAACATGGATAGATCTTACGAGGGGTTTTAGCCACTGTTTTGTTGCAGGGTTTTAGGAGGAAGGGAAAGGATGAGATAGAGATAAATGTTTTTGGTTGAGAAAAATAGGAGGAGGGGGTCCTTGTCTTTTTCCTCATCCCTCCCCTACCCTCCAAAATTGGAGTCTTTTGGAGGGGGAGAGAGAAAATTTAACACATTTGGACTATATTAGCCATGCTATTTTTCATACATTCCAATTTTACCCACCCAATTGGCAAGAATTGGTTGTTGTTCTATTCCCATCAATACTAATTTTGGGCATAGATATCTTAAGATCATTCATGCTTCAAACCCTTAAAAATGCAACATAGAGGTAACCATATTGAAGATGGGTATGGGAGATATAATATGATATGATGCAGCAATTGGCTCTAACTTTTGTTAATAGTCATACAAAAGGACAAAGTCAATGGGAATTGTCTTTTACTTATATGGAAAGGACAAGTACTCTAAGAAATATTCATGTCCATCATAAAGAATCAAATCTTTTGATTTTTGCTTTGCCCATTTGATGTGACAATCTTAATAACCGATTTCCCTAACTGGGTTACTCGAAAACACATCCCATTGCACAATCTGCAGCTTGTTCTATACTTTTTAATAACATAATAAGAGTAAGAACTTTCAAACATAGCTTATATGAAGGCAATGTGAAGCTAGTAATTGTATTGAAAAACTTGGTTGTGCATAGATTGTCAAAATTGACATATTCAATTCCTTCCTTTGACAACGGTGACAACACGTACTTATTGAAATGTTTGACCAAATCAATTGTTGGAATAAGTATTGCTCTACAATTGAAGTAGCCATCGCACCTATATAACATAACGTAAATAAAATTATAAAGGTATATTTATCAACTAATAATTAGTTGTGCTGGAATAATTCAACAATGGGCCACATATTACACTTATATGTGGGTGCCATTATTTATTGTCCGTGCCATAATATAAATTGATCTACTAAGGTTTAAGGAATTAAGTGGGCATAATCAAGTATCATGGACTTATATATATTGAGGCCCAATTTGCTGGCCCGTATTCATTGATGGGCTGAATACGGGGCCCCTCTATAAATTCAGGGCTATGATCCCCCGAGTTAGCCAAGAGTTCATAATCGCCTCACTTCCCCATCTGCAGTTGGTTTCCTCTAGTCCCTTGGTGATAACCTGGTTGATCTACCCCTTCCGTCATACACATCTATGGATCCAGGTACGCTTCCGCAATGCTCTAGATTATTCCATTAAACTTGTATGCTTTAGAAACTCCAACAAGTGATATCAGAGCCTGCATAGTAGGTTCTTTGGAATAAATCAAATTTTCTTTATGAAAATTTGTGACCCTTCAAATCTGTACGTATGAATTTTTTGGTGAATCTGGATCTGTGTGTGTTTGACCTTTTTTCCGCTATTGGATCTGAAAATTCTCTGCGACTTGTCAAACTTTTGAAAAGGAAATCTGACTTTCGGTGTTATTTGTGTATGGATATGCAAGCATTTACTGTTTTTCAACATTTCGAAAGCTTGTTCTTGTGCGTATGGCAATCTGTCGTTCAAGTATGTTATGCTCTTCTATGTTTTGGATCTGGGAATGTATGCGTATCGGTATTTCGTTGAGATTTCAAGCTTTTCACCAGAATCCATGGCTTCTCGCTAGAAAGATTTTCGTTGATTTTCGAGCCCTTGTTTTCGTCCTTGTTTTTCAAAGTTTGATTGCCGTTTATGCACATATATACATGGATTCATATTATAGAGAAGAAAAGAACCTGTTTCTCATGTTTTCTACTTCAAAATTGCTGTTTTTCGAAATGAAAATCGCCATTTCGAACTCCGTCCATTGCCTGAAACAAAACAGGGAGGAAGAAGATGATTAAAAAAAACTTAATGCCTTCCTTTAATTGCCATAATTTGCGTTGAATTGGGAATAAGTGCGTGTGTGGCAGTTACGAAGGGGGAGAATCATCTATTGGATCTAGGTTAAAGATGCAAAGAAATTGTTTTTCATGTTTTCCATTTGAAAGTTACTGTTTCCCCGCCATGAAATTCGCGTGATCGGACACTGGGAAGAAGATTCAGCTCACCTTTCAAACGCAGTGTTTCATTTAATGCATAAAAAAATGAACAAAAAAGAGGTTTTTTTGGCCAAGCATTGTTGGGCATTTTTTGGACCTTTAAAAAAAAAAGGGGCCAACTGTTTTTGACCCAGTTTAGAAAAAGGTGAGAAAGGTGTCGTTTTGGGCCTACTCCTTTTTGTTGGATCACGGTTTTTAACCATTTTTGGGCCAACGTGTTTTGGATCTTAAAAGGAAAGGCTCACGTTTTGGGCAAAAAGGTTTTCGGTCCACTAAAGTAAAAGAAGTTGTTTTTGAACAAAAACTGGGCCTTTTTGGGAACTTATGTTTGCTGGGTTTTTCCTTGGGCCAACATATTTGGACCTTTTAGACCAATTTTTTTTGGGCCAAGCATTTTGGGCTTAAAAAAAAGGAGGGAACACATATGGGCTTCACGTTTTAGGCCTTTACTGTAAAAATAAAAGGGCATTTGAATTGTGTTTCTTGTTATAAAAAGGCATGAGGTTGTGCTGTTTGGGCTATTAATAAATAAAGCAAGCAAAGGCCTATTTTAATAATCTAGAAATCCAAAGGAAGGGAAAATCAATTTGGGCTTCGCGTTGTGGGCCTTTGCTTTACAAGATAGCAGTTTTGATCTGGGCTTATTTATTCTGGATCCTTAAACTTTTTTGGATTTCTTTTTCCTTATTTTTTGAGACTTTCATTTTAAAAGTTTTTTTGGGCCTACAGGTTAAATATTGGGTTTTCATTCTGGGCCATGTGTGAATGGATTAAAAACAGAAAGGCCTGCTTAAGTTTTGGAGAGAGAAAAATCATCTGCGGCCGCGCGAGAAAATTTTGGAAATCGGGTCGCGCGCCCAGATCCTGTTAGGGTAGGGCAACCCGGTTCAAGGTTGTGTAAAAAAATTTAAAAAAATAAGGCGGTGCCGTGAGAAAAGTTGACCGGGTCACGCCAGCTGGCAGGTCGGGTAAGTTAACTCGACTCGCTAGGGGAGGTGCCAAAACGGTGAGTTTTGGATTGGGCCAAAACGGCGCCGTTTTTCCGTGCAGGTAGCGCCTCCACTCAGCTCCAGAAAACGGTGCCGTTTCAGTCACAGTGAAACGCGCCGTTTCACTTAATAGGTTTTAGTTTTGGGCAGCTCGTTTTTGATTTTTTTGGGCTCTTCCGTTATTTTGGGCTGCAGCATTTTGGGTTTATTAAAAAACCAGTTTTTTCTCTTTTTCTGGGCCTGCGTCTTTCCAAAATTTAAGCCTGCAGTTAAAGAATTAAAAAAAGGGGAAAGGTTTGGGCTACGAAATCTGAGTTGCGCTGTATTTGGGCCAAGAGAATTGGGCTTACAGAATTATTTTTAATAAGAGGAAGAATATTTCGTTTTGGGCCATACTACTTTAAAAGGAGGAAAGGGCCTACGTTTTTTGGTTTTTGGACAATCAATTTTTCTGGATTCTTGTTATTTTGGGCCTGTGTTTTTTGAGGTTTTTGGGCCTACATGTTTTAAAACAAAGGTAAGGTCCAATTATTTTAAAAAAAAGAGAGGAAATTTCCAGTTTGGGCTAAAAAGGGAGCTGGATCATTTTTTTGGGCTCTCTTTTTGCAACCAGTTTTGATCATGTTGGGCTTAAAAAGGGAACTTTGCATTTTTTGCCAAAATTTTTTTCCAGATCAGACCTGTGTTTTGGGCCGCAGATAAAAAAATGTGGGTTTTCCTTTTTTAAGCCTTGATGAATGGGCCATTAAAAGAAAGTCTGGATTAAGAAAAAATTCCTCCCATTTCAATAAAGAGGGTGAACACAGTGGGTCAAAAAAAACTGGGCTGTTGAATTTTTTTTCCTTTCCAGAACGATAGGGACATTTTGGGCCAAAATGTTTTGGGCCATTGTATTTGGGCCTACAAAATAGAGATTACCCCATTTTCTTGAAAGCATTTTGAGATCTTTAAAGTTTCTAATTCCTGTGAAAAGGGATATGGGTCTTTGAATTTTGGGGTCAAGATTGCATTTGAAAGTTTCTTTTCGGAATACGTTAGGCCACTTTGGAAATTCATTTTGGGCTTTCATTTTTTCCCCTCTAATTTAGGCCGAACGAATGGATTATAAATAACGTATGGCCCTCTTTGGAAATTTGTTATGGGCTTATGTTTTGAGCTTTCTTTTTATAGACAATTTAAAGTTTTGGGCCTATAGATTTGCAATAAAAAGGAAGGGAAAGGTCCAATTTTTTTTCTTCTTTTCTGGAAATTCTCTGATGGGCCCTTTATGTCTATTTCCAGAAACATTTTATGGATTATTTTGGATTGTTTACATTAAGAAAATTATTTTGTACATATTTTATGTGTTGATTATTTTTGGAATATGTACAAATAAGGTATTGTGATATTGGCAATAAATTTTAAACAATTTTTTGAAGGCTTTTGTGTCCATTTTAAGTTCTATCTTTTATGCCAATTAAATCTATTGACACAACATCACACCAAAGTGTGCTCTCTTGTAAAAATTATTTATGAGGCATATTGGATGTTATTTATGACTGTATAATTTCATACGAGTATCTAATCGGCCCAAAGGAAGGTTGATGCTTGGCAGAAATATATAGACACCTGTGATGATAAATATATGATAATTATCAGGTATAATCATGCGGACAATAATATGTTCCAAAGAATAGTTATTGTTTGGCAGATCTTATTGTCAGCATTTGATCATTACAAAAAGATGCCATTGACAGTTGATATTATCATCCAAAGATGAAATATTGATGTTGTTACCGGTATCTTGCGATGGAGATTATATTTATTTGAATTTATTGCCATTATCTTTTATGTGGATTTCTTTAAATGTAAAAGGAAATAACATTCTGGTAAATCTGGGATGCATAGATCTGGACCTTACATTAAGGACTAATCCTCCCTTTCCTCTTATGAATGAAAGTACTTCTGAAACACGGAGGTATTTTGGTAAGTGGGAGCGATTAAATTGCAAGAGTCTTACGATCATAAAGCATGGCATCCCATGATTCTTTAGAGGTGCTATTGTTCTATCTATTCTTAATGCTAAGGATTTCCTTGCCGAAATTGAAAAGCGCTTTGTAAAAAGCGATAAGGCTAAAACAATCATGCTTTTGCAACACTTGATTTCTATAAGGTATAAGGGGTAAGGAAATATAAGAGAATACATTATGTAAATGTCTCACATAGTTGTCAAAGTTAAGGAATTAAAACTTGAGCCATCTGAGGACCTTTTGGTATACTTGTAGCTTATTTCTCTTCTTGCACAATATAGTCGGTTTAAGGCCAATTATAACTGACAAAAGGAAAAATGGACTCTGAATGGGCTCATATCCTATCTTGTGCAAGAAGGAGAGAGGCTGAAACATGACAGCTCTTACAGTGCCAATGTGGCTAGAACCTCCAGAGGGAAGGGCATAAAGAGAAAGTTTTCATAGGCTGCAAAGGATTCTGTTCAAAGAAACCTATTAAGAATCCTGCTTCTGCTTCTAACCCAGTAAATAATGCTTATAATAAGGTAAATGGGAAAAGCACTAAAGACTGCAGCCTACATTTTGAACTGAGTACCAACTAAAGCAACTGCTAAAACACATTATGAGCTTTAGACATGCAAAAAGTTTGGTCTAAGACAGTTTTAGATTTGTGGTTGTCCAGCTAAGGCAAGGCCTTCTAGGCCACAGGAAAAGAAATTGGACCCCAAATAGTAAGCAGTTACTTTATTGGATATTCTGAAAGCTTAAAGGGTTATAAGTTTTATGATCTTACTCTCAGGAATATTTTTGAAACGGGAACTACACGTTTCTTTGAGGATGTTGAGCTTGGGGGAAGATAAAGTAAGAAACATCACATTCGAGGAAGAATCGACCTCTATTACTGAGTCGAATCTATCAGTTGCTTCTGAAAACACAGGAATTCCCATACCTGTTGTGATTAAAGAAGTAAATCCAGAACCTCTACATAGTGATATTCAGGTTGAAATTCCTCCTACACAGGTTAAAGTTCCTCAAATGGAAACTCAACAACCTCAAGAAACGATGCTAAGACGATCCACATGAAAAAGGAGAAATGGAATTTTGGATGATTACATTGTCTTCTCTCATGAACATGAGGATGACAATGATATGGTGGAAGATGATCTAGTTAACTTCCAACAAGCAATCAAAGCTATCAAAAGTGGATTGAGGCAATGAATAAGGAGTATAAGTCCATGCAAGACAATAAGGTTTGGGATCTTATCCCTTTGCCGGAAGGTGAAAAACCTGTTGGTTACAAATGGATATTTTAAACCAAAAGGGATGCAAATGGCAAAGTGGAAAGACATACGACTTGTCTTGTGTCAAAAGGCTTTACTCAAAAGTAAGGGATTGACTTTAAAGAGACTTTCTCTCCAGTTTCTTGGAAAGGCTCTTTTAGAGTAATCATGGCACTAGTCGCCCATTTTGATCTTGAGCTCCATCAGATGGATGTTAAGCTTATGTTTCTCAATGGTGACATTGATGAGACAATTTATATGGAGCAACCACAGAACTTTGTGTTCATGGTTTGCAAATTAAAGAAATCCATCTGTGTTCTCAATTAAGCTTCCCGTCAATGGTAGCACAAATTTCATCGGATAATTATCTCATTCGGTTTCGAGGTAAATCCTGTTGATCATTGTGTATATCATAAGGTTAGTGGGAGTAAGTTCATATTCCTGGTTTTATATGTTGATGATATATTGCTTGCCACCAATAATTGAGATTTGTTATGGGAAACTAAGAAACTTCTATCAAATATCTTGAAATGAAGGATCTTGGGGAAGTTTCTTTTGTATTAGGAATCATCGAGACAAAATTCAAGGTGTTCTTGGATTATCACAAAGAGCTATATGGATAAAGTGCTTATGAGGTTTGGCATGCAAGATTGTAAACCAAATGACACCCCTATTGCTAAGGGAGACAAATTCAGTCTCAAACAATACCCTATGACAGCACTTGAGATTAAAGAAATGGAAAAGATTCCCTACTCTTCAGCTGTTGAGAGTCTTATATATATGCTCAAGTGTGTACGCGACCAGATCTTGCATTCATTACTGAAATGTTTGGCAGATATATGAGTAACCCGTGTATGGACCATTGTAAAGTAGCCAAACGAGTTATAAGATATCTAAAGAGAACAATGGATTACATGCTCATGTATCGTAAATCAGATCAGTTGGAGATCATTCGGTATTTTGATTCTGATCACAATGGATGCTGAGATATTAAGAAATCCACATCAGGCTATATCTACATGCTAGCTGGTAAAGCCATTTCTTGGAGCTTCCTCCCCTATGAAAGCAAAGTATGTATCAGTTTGGGAGGCATCTAGCCATGGAATATGGCTACGCAACCTTGTCACTGCGCTGCAAGTTGCATAAAGTATTGAAAGATCATTAAAGTTATATTGTGACAATATGGAGACAGTCTTTTGTTCCAATACCTAGCCGTTAAGGTAGGGTGCAGAATGGATAGTTTTCTATCGAACACATTCGGACATACTCTATAATTATCGAATCCCTAACAAAGGGAGTAACACCCAAAGTCTTTCACGAGCACATAGCTCGGAAGGGTGTGTTTTATGATGAGGATATCCTAGTTTAGTGGGAGTATCTGGTGTTTGATTTTATGAACATTTAAGTATTTATTCTGATCAAAAATAAGGTTATACAGAAATAAAGTTATTCGATTTTCCTTTAAGGTTTTGATTCAAGTTACCATTCTGCATGATTAAGGTTGATCTCACTAAGGAGGATCAGTTGGAAAATAGGCATGTACAGATCATATTCATGAAATTTTCCATGCAGTGTATCCATGATTAATCTATGTCATTTGGTTGTGTTCATATATGTGATCATTCTAGGATTTAGTTATATGTAATACGACGAAGATCATGATTAGTTCTATGTGGATGTAATCAATGGACTAGATTGTTTAAGGAATAAATAATGGCAATATTACGCGCATAAGGTTTTACACATTTAAGTTGCATATGTGCCCCAGTGGGAGATTTTTGGAATAATTCAACAATGGGCCACATATTACACTTATATGTGGGTGCCATTATTTATTGTCCGTGCCCTAATATAAAGTGATCTACTAAGGTTTAAGGAATTAAGTGAGCATAATCAGGTGTCATGGACTTATATATACTGAGGCCCAATTTGCTGGCCTGTATTTATTGATGGGCTGAATACGGGGCCCCTCTATAAATTCAGGGCTATGATCCCCGGGTTAGCCAAGGGTTCATAATCGCCTCGCTTCCCCATTTGCAGTCGGTTTCCTCTAGTTCCTTGGTGATAACCTGGTTGATCTACTCCTTCCGTTATACGCATCTATGGATCTAGGTATGCTTCCGCAATGCTCTAGATTATTCCATTGAACTTGTATGCTTCAGAAATTCCAACAAGTTGTTCTTCCCTTCTTTTTTCAATGAAAAAAGAAGCTCCACTTTCTTACCCTCCATTCCAAGGAAACAAAGCTCATAATCCTCCCTTCATACCCTTTTCCATCTAATTAACCTCCCCTATTTCTGTCCATTGAACCAAACAAAGCCTCAGGGTTGAAGCTCCCGAGCTGCGACGACAAGGTCGTTCAGATGATCACGACCTTGATGGGCTAAGTAATAGTGGCTATGTGGGGAGGGTCAAGTAGGAGGGAGGGATTGAAGTTTTCTTTTTTGGTCCAAAAATGAGTACACTGATATTTATGATGTTGTTGGTCAAGGACAAAATTAATCCATTTTTAATACATCAAGAAAAAATTGCACCATTAAATGTTATAGAGTTTTTCTGCACTTTAATTTTTTTTAAATTTTTTATACTTTATATTTAATGTCATGTTATATAATTATTTTATTTCATATAATGTTAAATATCAAATATTATTTTAGTATGTTAATCCTATTATCTATCAATTATTTAATATATATATATATATCTATTTAACACTTTATTAATGAATACTCATCCCACGTAACAAGTTCATTTACGTAGGTTTTCTACATATTTTTCCATTACTTTCAACCTAAGAAATATCATTTTTTATCAAATTATTTTCCATTAAAATACATACCAAATAAGTCAATGGTTAGAAATTTTTCATTCAATTTATATTACAATTTATTCTTTGTACCAAAAGGCGCTTGATGTCACCCTAAGGTCACATGAGATGAAATCATTCACAAATGCTCTATACAATAAAGCCATCGGTGAGGATATTAATCATTCAGTTTCCTGGGGCTAACGTCCGGTTCCAATTACAAAGATATCACTCAACTAAACTTCAAAATGAACAAGGCACCATTGGGCAATGTGTGTGTTTGGGAAGTCCGTTGGGAGAAATGAGTTTACAAATTTCGAGGTATTTTACGGATTTCAAGATGGTTTTAATGAATTTCGAGATGGTTTTTACAGATTTTGAAATAGTTTTGTCTCAGCTTACGTGCACCGTTTGAGAAATGGTGTTCCCAAACAAGCACATTTGTGTTGTAATAATACGTTTATGTTCGAGATAAACCCCTTATATATTTATCATGAAAATCGTAAATCACGTTGTAAAAATATTTTAAACATACTTATTATCAACTTTAAAAGGGTAAAATAACACCTACAACTTTGATCTTATTTCTTATTTACAATGCACCTTAATTTTTTTCTACTTATTTCATATCTAATCCTTTTTTATATGAAGAAATTTCATCTTTATAAGCAATTTTTTTAGAAAAAACTAATCTTTTAGTTCCCCAACTTTAATTCATTTATAATTCAATCCCTCAATTATAATTAGGTGTTATTCAATCCCTTAATTTATCTACAACTCTTTTACCTTTTCATTTTTTATACTATCATCCTTTTTATTTTCAACTCAAGCTAAATCGTCTTCTTCAAAGAAACAATTATCATTTTATGATTCCTCATGTTGGTTATCATAACAGTTTAAACTTATAATGATTCATTTATTCACTTTTTCCATTCAAACCTCCCCACGTCCTCTAATCCATTGACAATTATCATATGGAGAAGACAATAATTTGTTCATTATCTCTGCTTAAATAGAACTTACCTGGAAGCTATCTTATTACCTATTTTCTATCAAATAGGATTATTTAATTTGAGTTGAAAATAACAATAATATAAAAAATGAAAAGATGAGACGTGAGTTAGGTGAATTAAAAGTTTAAATTAGGTGGATTAAAAGTTTAGATATTGAATCACAGCTAATTATAATTAAAAAAATAAATTAAAAGTTGAAGATTGAAAAATTAATTTTCCAAAAACTCCCCCACAACGATAAAATTGCGCTAAATTTAAAATATAAGGGATAAAATTTCACACAAAAAAAGATTAGATACGAGATGTGAAAAATAAGATTTTTGGACGTTGCATTACCCAACTCAAAAATACTCCAACGTTCCAGCAAAGAAGGTTGAAGCACGTTCGGAGAAGTGAAAATTACTTCTAAGAAAACAGATGTTAGTGCTTAAAGGCTGTAAATTGAAGGATCCTTATATGTGAGGAAGTGAAAATTCTTAAAATAGCTATCAAATTAAAATCTAAAATATCAGAAAACATGCAACAAATAAAAAATATACTCTCTCTAGGCAGTCTTGTCAGCTTTAGCGGAAGTAGCTGCGGCCTGTCCCCTAAGATGACCAGTCCTCTTGGCCGCAATAAGATCGACCTTTTGCCCAGGAGGCGCATCACACCTGACAATACTTGCATGTCCAATGTGCTGATGATTACCTCCTCTATGAGGATGCTCAACTGGGTTCATAGCTACACCACGTACCTTAGGCCATCAATTTCTCTTCACTCTAAACTTGTGATAGGCATTACCAGCTTTCAGAAGAAGCTTCTCAGTTCTACCCCCACCTGCGACCTGCCCAATCATGGCACGACAACCACTAGGAACAATCTTCTTTGCGCTAGATGGAAGCTTGATTCTGTTGTGAAGAGTCATGAACATAATTAAACTACCACATAATTATCCCTAGAGGCAAGACCGACCCAGCACAAAAGTAAAAGTCCTCCAACAATTAATACGTTTTACCGTTACTCCAAATATGATCACATTTAGTAGTTGTAAAATTTCAGCTCAAGAGTATATCGCAAATCATCAAAGCACTTCGCAATGGTATTGACATAACAGAACTGCTAAGTAATTTTGAGTTCCTAGTTAGTAGGGTCAGATGTCCCCCTCAATTTCATGTAGAGATCATATAATGCTCCCGCTCCTCCTTCAAACTTGAACCCACTCTTGACCCAAAAATAAACTTGAACACGCTCAAAGAAACAGGCAATGCATTGTGAGAGCGAGCAGAGAATGGGAGAGGAAGGAAGTATTGTTTCAAAATTAATTTGGTTCATTTATTGAAAGATTGAGGAACTATTTTGAAATTGAAAACCTTGCGGTTCAGTGGTTGTCCAAAACTAGGTTTTTCCAATTCAAATCCACAGAGACCCAAATAATGATACATATTACAAAGTATTAATACACTAAAAATTAAAAACAATGCCAAACTATTTTAAGTCAAAATGCGCAACTGAGTAAATGATTTGAGGGGTGAAATACCTAGATGTATCGTTATCGGGGTTATGGTTAACAACAATAGCATAATCACCAGAACATCAATGGTATTAGAGCCGGTCCTCTGACCGCCGTTGTCGATGATCACTGGAAAATTAGTGCTCCAGATACTCACTGAGATAAGAGCCATCTTGGAGCTTCAATTGCTTAAGCATGAGTCGACGGTTAACGAGCACACCAAGCAATTTGAGGCACTCTTACCATAGGCATCGATTTCCAAGTCCACTGCGATCAACCTTTTTGTTTTAGGCCTTCAACCGGAGATTCAAAATGTTGTCTAAGACTTCAATCCGAGTAGTTTAACTAGTGCCATATCATTTGCATGTCTCTATGAGAAGTTTGGCAAAGAAGGTGAAGCAAGAATCCAAGAATGCTAATACTAAGGGTGTTGATGTTCTAAAAGGGATGAAGTTCTTCGTGCATGAATGACTCCTCTCAAACTGACAATGTTGTTGTAGGAGACCATGCATAGAACAATGAATTTGTTGCAGAAGCCATGAGGGCTTTGAAGGACTACGATAAAGGTGAAGATGAAGGTATGAATGACTTGGAAGTGCAAGAGCCTGCTTCTCAAGGAGACGGAATACAGAAAGAGGAGTATGGAAGACTCAAGCAAACAGAATCCAAGATTCTCAATAATGCAGAGCTTGAACTAATTGAGAGTGAATCTGATACGGTTTTGAATCTCATTATTGATGTTGTTGAAGAAACATATGAGATCCATGATCGGTAGATGAAGTTGACAGTATTGCTGCAAATGTGAACCTGGTGAACGACATTACAGTTGAAGATGAAAAATGTGGAAGGATCAAGAACTGGTCCAAATTTCAGGAACACAAAATTTGATGCCTGCGCAATATGATTTGTTAAATCATGAAGGTCACAGTAGGTTCCGCCGCTGTAATCTCTCTCACACAATACACAAGAACAAGCTTCTACACCTTCATATTTGCAAGCCTTCACTTTTTTCGCTTGCAAACAAGCATGATGATCAGAATAAAAAAGTTGAAAATAGAACAATATACGAGGCGTCCTAGATTCTAAAGCAAGAAGAACTTGGATGTGTTGAGGAGGAATTCAAGATTCAAAGAACTATAGATAAAAAATTGGACGTATCAAGAACCTCACAAGCCATGGTAACTTTTGTAGCCTTGAAGGCTAAAGAAAAACGTTCGTCTTTGCTTGGCTCCAATTGCCATCAAGACCTTTTTAAGCTCCGGCTACCACTATTATCTTCATCCTTTGGGTCACACATTTCATCCACCTACAACAATTTAGCAAATTAATTCATCCTATCGAAGCTTTAGATAAACCCAAATTCAAGCTTGCCCTGCTGATATCACAACATCAACACTGATGAAGTTCAAGAAGAACCGGCTGAAGCAACTTTTAGATTTCATTACAGTTGTTCCTTCATTTCTTTTCCATGTGCAACTGAAGCCACAAAATCCAGTCTCAAGGGAAAGTCATTCTTACCTTCCACATTCACTGCCTTGAAAAGGTTGAATAGGAATGATTCCACCAATTCCCTTGCTCTGATTAATCATCAACTGGAGAGGCAGCCCAATTTTCATGCTAAATTTTTTCATAATGGCAATTTCGTATGGCACCGATGGGAGATTCAACCCACTGACTTGGGTACATGGAACAATCAGAGTGTAATAGAAGAAGAAATTATTGTTAGGTTCGCCAAATGGCAAAGGTTGATTAGTTGTTACCACCTCAATGCGGTTTTAACCATTAGGTCTATCCTTTCATCTCTATTTTTGAGTTTTAAGCGTATATCCATCTGTAACTAGGATCACTTATAGGAAATATACATGTGGTATACTAATAAATGCAAGCTGTGACTACAATAGTTTGTTATTTCTGTTAGTCGGTAATTGAATTTGTTAGCCTCGTTAGTAACGCTAGCCGCCACAATATATATAGATGTGCACATATGTATTGGCATGGAATAATACAAATAAGATACTTCCTTCTCTCATGGTTCTCTCTCTCCCCATTTCTCTTCTTTCCCTTACTGGCTTGTACCAATCTAGTATCAGAGCCACTGTCTAGCCATAGCACCAGAGACTCGCGCTTCAGAAAAACTCAGTGACATGGAACATCTGGATTCTCAAGCTCTGGCCACGGAAAATAATTGCATCCAACTAAAGCAACACACGATCGACATTGGTGACCTCAAGCAGTCCATTAACTGTATTGAGAATTGTCTACAAAACATCAACAACACCATTAATAATTGTCTGCAGCATAACGAATATTTTGATGAGTTACTTAGAGTGATCAATATTCTCAAGGACGGTGCAATGAGTTGTTTCCTTGGAGGACTTCGGACTGACTTTCAATCAGCAGTTGACGCCTTCAAACTCTCCAGTTTGGCAAGTCTCATGCAAATGGCTCACATACAAGAAAGATCTATCCATACCTTCCGTGATACTATCTCCTTATTGAAGCACATACCCTCCCATACACACCACACTCTTCGTTGGTGGGCCCTGTTCCACCAGCATTATAACGTTTCTCATCCTCAACACCCTCAAAATACTTAGGACCATCTTCTTCTCGTAGCTTTGTGGCTTTGATGACAACACCAAACTCTAGGAATACCTCATTAACCCTATCCAAGAAAGACATAGAGAACAATGTAGGAAGGGGTTGTGCTATTGGTGCAATAACAAATACAATACTTCTTATAAATGTAGGGAATCATAGATTATGATGCTAATCATTCCTAACCAGAAGTAGGAAGAGTTTATGGATGTTGCTAATAAACTTGAAGGAGTTACTACCAACGACCAAGTACAAGCTACCATTAATGTAGTTGAGGGACGTGGAGGGTGCTCTACCCTGAGGGTCGAAGCATATATAAAGAAGCAGAGGGTTATCATTATGATAGACTCCAGCAGCACTCATAATGTAGTGGATAGTTCCATAGCCAAGAGGCTACACCTTCCTATCCACAGTGGCGATGAGCTACTCGTCAATGTTGCTGGAGGCCACACCCTGTTGGTTGATAAGTACTGTTGGAGGATCTCGTGGATGATAGCTGACGTGAGTTTTGAGGATGATTTTTTGGTTATGGAGTTGGGCACCTTTGATGTCATTCTAGGGGCTCAGTAGTTAGCATGTTTGGGTCGCATTATTTTTGACATGAACCAGAAGTTTCTGGCCTTTTCGCATGAGTCGCTATTGTGAATTGTACATGTTGAGTTCTCCACCTATTGGGCTTGTACACAATGATCTTAATGCTTATCTGTGGTGAGCCATCACTCTCCTCAAATCAACAAGACCAACTCGACCGCATTCTACACTCCTTTCATGACCTTTTTGCATAGCCATAGCAACTGCTGCCTCCTCGCATCATTGACCACCAGATTCACCTTAAGGAGGAAATGCATGTTAATACTCAACCATATCGATATGGTCCCTTGGAAAAAGATGAGATTAAGAAACAGGTTCAACTGATGCTTCACTATGGGGTGATCCTAATAGCCAGAGTCCCTTCGCATCACCTGTTGTGTTAGTCCACAAGAAAGATGGGTTGTGGTTCATTTGTGTGGATTACCGAAGACTTAATGACGAAATGGTCAATAATAAGTTTCCCATCCCTCTTATTGAAGACTTGATCAATGAAGTCAGTGGGGCAATTTACTTCTCTAAGCTTAATTTGTGCTCAGGATACCACCAAATCCGTATGCATCCTGAAGACATTCACAAGACACTTTTTCAAATGCATGAAGGGCTCTATGAATTTTTAGTAATGCCCTTTAGCTTAAGCAACACACATACAACTTTTTAGAGCCTCATGAACTCTTTTTGCAGCCCTTATTTACGGGAGTTCATTCTTGTTTTTAATGATATTTTGATATACAGCAAGGATTAGAACTTGCATCTGGATCACCTTTCCAATATCCTCTCCTTACTACGCGAACATACATTATTTGCCAAAACCAATAAGTGTATTTTCGCCACTACTACAATAAGTGTATTTACGAACATACCTTATCTGCCCAAATATACCTTATGAGGTCAATGATGTGAGAAGGCAGCAGTTGTTGTGGCTCTGCAAAAACGTCATGAAAGGAGTATAGGAGATGTTCGAGTTGGTCTTGATGCTCTTATCTTAGTAGAGTCACCTGGGAGCTTGGCACGACCATACGAGTTTGTTAGTTCAAGAGGTTATTAGTTAGTTAGAGGGTGATTGTTATGGGGTTATGTTAGTTCAAGAGGTCATTAGTTAGTTAGAGGAAGTATTAGTATAAATAGGGGATTGATACAAATGTATCTTCTTATCTTGATTATTGAATCTCTCTTGTTTCCCTCTTTAAGCGCATCAAATACATTCCCTACGATCAAGTTATCTCCACCGTTGTTCCTGTCCAGTGTCATTGTATCATCATCATTCTTGATCTCCTCCATTTTAACCTCCATTGCTCTTCACTACGCACACTACAACCAAACTCCCTTAATGTTCATAGACAACCTCAGAGAGAAAGTAGCTCTGCGATCTCCTCTCATGAACTTAAAAAACTTATTGGTAATTAAGGAGTTTATTGTAACAAGTGGTTTTTTGTATTGATTCTCTCTTGAAAATAGAACAGTCACATGGCAAGCTATCAAATCAGCCTACGTGCTTATAGAAATGTCCAAGTTATGATGAGGAGGTTCCGATGATGGCAACCTTAAACTCACACATACAATTAACATAACATTAGATTTATTTGTGATGACGTTGTAAAAGTATAAATTGAAATAAAACTCTTTTCAAATACTTACATTCTAAACCATAAATTATGTTAGAGAAGTAGTTCCACTACTAATCCAAATAGGCACATTAGTGCCCTGCTGTCAAATTCAATCATTAAACTTTTGTTCTTATACTTCAACCATCCTGCATCATTTGGTTTGTCAAATTTCCCTATTTTATCACTTAAAAATAGAACAAATGTGTGCTTCACAGTTCATCTAACTTTCATTTAACAAAATTTGGTTATGTTCGCTATAGCATTGTAAAAACACTTTTACACAAATTGAGATAAAACTCCTTTTACATACCTTCAATCAAGTTGAAAAAGCAACTTCAATAGTTAATACGAACGAGGAAGTGTTTATGAAAAATAAAACTCCTTTTACATACCCTAAATCAAATTGAAAAAGTAACTTCAATCGTTAATATGAACTAGGAAGTGTTTATGAAATAAGGCATGAATAGTTTGGATTGCAAATCCACACACATATTATAACCATTGAATAGGAAGTGAGAGAAATAACGAAGAAGCTTGTGAAGGTAGAAATATGGAGGGTGGTTTAGAGTTAGAGGGTGGAAGGAGAGAGAGAAATGGACATACACACCACTGGCAACAGAACCACACAAGAAAAACTCAATGTCTGAGTAAGGAGGAGGAGGCAGCGACTCGACCCATAAACCTCTGTCCCTATTTCTACCATAAACTGAAAAGGTTTGATGAGGAGGAAGTGTGGTGTCATTTTGGTACAATCCTTAAATTCTCGCTCATCGGAAATTGGGTTGCCAAGCCCACCCAAAGGAAGAGAGGTTCCCTTATGCAATGGAAAATTGCATGCCACTGAAAAATGTTCTTCTATATAAGGGCCTGTTTGGTTCGTTGAATTCGTTGGAATGTAATGGAATGGAAGAGAATGAGATGGAATGGAACGGAAAATTTTTTAGGGTGTGCTATTTGGTTTCCACTGGAATGGAAAATAGGTTGATGGAAAATTTTTTGTTTTGTTGGGTTAAAATTGTAGGAATGAGGGTAGGAAAATTGTATCAAATGACCATATTACCCTTAATAACAAATTTAAAATGTTTTTTTTATAAATATAAGTATTTATTAATAAAAATTAAAATTTCTTAAATTGTATTAACGCTTATGATTGTTAACTACATTTTTTAATTCACATTCGAATGAACATTGTGGCTCATTCAAATGTATATCTCATCTTCAGCATATTTGAATTGCTTCTGGAGATTAATATTAAAGTATGAAGTGCATCATTCGAATGAGCATTGTGTCTCATTCGAATGAAGCCACAATCTTCAAGATATTCGAATGAGTTATGGAGATGAATATTGAAGTATATACTTGGTCATTCGAATGGCCTTTTGGCTCATTCGAATGAGGCCCCATTCATTCGAATGAGGCTTAAGACTCACTCGAATGAGATGCTCATCTTCACCATATCCGAATGCATCTTAGAGATGATGATTTGACCGCGTCTTTACTCCTTGGAATTAAATGCAAAATATTTTTAAACCAAGAATTGCAGTAGAGTGCAATACTCGGGTCGTTCTCTTATCAATGAGTCTTAATTTAACTTCCCTAGGTAAACCAAGAGTCTAAAATGCAATACAAAATGGGGATGGGTTGAGAAATTGATTTTCTTTAATTATAAGAAAAATAAATCCTAAACTATTTTTTTGATTTCTTAATAAAATTGAAATAAATAAATGAAGTGGATTGAAATTCAAATATGGAGGACGCTCTTGGAAATGAGTAAATGACTATCATTGTTCAATTAAAATAACATGAGTTTTAAAATCATCAAGTCTAATGGAAAACCCCAAGCGATCGCATTGAGTCTAATATTTTTAATCAATAGCGACTCCTACTATCGCATTCGTAGCTCTTACTTAAAAATATTATAAAAAACCACTTGATGTGCGAATTGAATTAAATTAATGCGCTTGCTTCCCTTAAATAAATGCACTATTGCGACATTTGAATTGATTAAATTATATGAATCAGTGATCACTGAAGCACATATAAATTCATGAAATCAATTGGGAAAATATAAAGATGAAAACCAAACAAGCAACAGTAATCCAAAATAACCACAAAAATATTTAATCAAGAACAGAGTTGAACATAATGAATCCTAAAATTAGAAATTCAAGATAATTAACAAAGTAAAAAGATTAAATAAAAATAACTCCCCTAATAAATTCAAGGAACTCAAGTCAAGATCTCATCTCCAAGAAGCACCAAGATTTAGCCACTCATCATCTTGATCAAACCAGATTCAGCCATGGAGGAGGAGGAAGAGGAGATAATGAAGGATGGTGAGAGAGAGAAGGTGTGATGGAGAGAATGGGATGAGTGATGGTAAATGAATGAATATGGAGAGATAAGAGGAGATGATTTTGTGGCATTGATGGTGAAGAGGAATAATAGAGATGGAAGTGCTAATGGTGAGGAAAGAGACATGTTGATGATGAATGAATGAGAATTGATTGTTGCTGTGCGTTCTTCTCTCCGTGCTTCCCACGTTCTTGCTTGCACACACATATATATAATGCTTTATGTTCTTGTGCTTCTCCTTTCCATGTGCTCTTTCTTTCTTTCTTTTTGAAATCTTTTTCTTGTAATATTTCTTTATGTTTGGATTTGCCAAGATTTTATCTCTATAATTTCCTGAAAAGAATAACAAAATAATAAAATAGAAGGAAATAAAATAGAATATTAATTTCTAAAAACTTTAAATTATTATTTTCATTATATATGATTTAACCAATCCTTAAGATAATGCATGATTTGCTATTTTAAATTCAGAATCTTAGATTTGTTAATTTAAATTCAAAATCATAGATTTACTAATTTGAATTCAAAATCTTTTAAAATTATATTAATAAATCTTCAAATATATCAAAATATATCTCAAATATAATAAATAATTAAAGAGTTATCAAACCCCCACACTTATCCTTTTGCACTCCTGGGCAAAACATCTGAAAACAAATCCAACAGTAAGCCTTATTAATGTAAACATCGGATATGAAGAGAATTACAATGCACCCAATTCAAAATAACCCTCAACTAATAAGCCATAATAGAGTGCATTAATAATTAGAGTAAAATGATGCTTTGTATGATTAAGGAAATGAAACATCAACGAGCACTCTTGGTATAAGTGTTTCTCTCTTCTCACAATAATAGGGGAAATTTCACTCAAACTACTTAGTCTGGCACTCACCATATGCTTGTAAGGATTCTAGTATCTCGACCACTAATATACCATAGACTCATGATCAAGGGGAGTTTTAAGGGTTGTAATGTTGGAAAAGGTCAAATGGAATGGAACGATTACTAGCAAGTATTATACGTGCATTTTGAGCTTAAAGCACCTTATACAAAATAAGCACAGTTTAATTGTGATTCGCAATTATTTCGAGAATGCCTCACGCAATTTCAATCATTTTCTTTTCCTTTCTCCATTTTTTCTCTTTTTCCTTTTTTTTCACTTTTTTTTTTCTTTTTATAGCTTTTTTTCTTTTTCTTTTTCTTTTTTTTGGCATTCATCATATACACAAGAATAGCAGTCCATAATGAAATAAGATGCACTAATAACATATTGATAATGCATGCACAATAATCTTGCTAAATGGTGGCGGATTAATGGAAAGTGATGGGCTCAAAGGGTGAACAAAGGTGAATTGCATTAGCTTGTGTTTGGGTCAAAGGGTAGTAAAATGAATGCCCCTATCATGCTCACAAGTCTTAGGTATTGGTGCAGCTTTGAAAAAGAATCAAAACAAGTTCTAGGAGTTAGCCAGAATAAAGTAATCACACATGATAAGAAAGACAATTGATGAAGGCTCAAAATCCTCACGACAGGGTTTTCTCAAAGATGATCACTCCAAACATCAAACTAGACAACATGGTTTTGAAAAGAAAACAACACTCTAGAATGTCAATCAATCAAGAGAATCAATCATCAGATGCATTAACTCAACATGCTAGACATGTACAAAAACAAGGTAATAAGGATTTAATTCAGATGCCAAAAAGTGTATTTTATTTTATTTTTAAAAAAATGTGGGCATTTTTTATCATTTATGGCTTTATTCAATAGGTAAATGCATGAAATAGATCAAGCATTTAGCACAAAGCATCAAGACACCTCCCCACACTTAAACAATACATTGTCCTCAATGTATAAAACAAGCTCAATATGGGGTCATGTAAAAATATATAGGCATAGGGCAATATAGGAGGAATAGGAGATGAAAATAGCATGAGTTCCTGTATTATGGTTTTATTGAATTAAAAAAAACTAACTACCTCTACTTGTCCTACTAGAAAGCTCTTCCCCCACACTTTCTTACAAATATATGCAAAATAATATCACTAGCAATTGCAGCATATAAAAAGTAAGAAAAGTAAAAGGAGAAGAGACAACATGGCCTCAAGGGGGTTGATTATCCTTATGATAGAGCTTGAGTAAGTGTCCATTAGCTCGGAACTCATCTCCTGTAGCTTCATCCAGTAGCTCCATCATGCCAAATGTGTGTGCTCGAGTGATCACGAATGGCCCATTCCACATAGCCTTAAGTTTTCCGCGCCCAAATTTGTGACGAGCACTATATATCAATACACGATCACCTACCTTGAATTCCTTCCTGATGATGTTCTTATCATGAATCAACTTGGTCTTTTCTTTGTAGAGTCGAGAACTCTCATAGGAATCTAGTCTCAACTCATCAAGCTCTTGCAATTGCATGGTTCTTTCTTCCCCAGAGGCTTCTATATCCATGTTGCACAGTTTCACCGCCCAATACGCCTTGTGCTCCAGCTCAACTGGTATATGACAAGCTTTACTATAAACAATTCAGAATGGAGACATGCCAATGGGTGTCTTGAAAGCAGTCCAATAAGCCCATAATGCATCTTCAAGTCGGGAGCTCTAGTCTTTCCTTGAAGGCTTGACAATCCTTTCGAGAATGTTTTAATCTCCCTATTGGATACCTCTGCTTGTCCATTTGTTTGGGGGTGGTATGGGGTAGATGTTTATGATTGATATCGTATTTGGAAAGCAAGCCATCAATTAGTTTGTTGCAAAAAATGAGTACCTCGATCGCTAACTATTGCCCGTGGAACGCTAAATCTACTGAAGATGTGTGACTTCAGAAACTTGGAAAATGTGGGTGCATCATCCTTTCGTGTAGGAATGGCTTCTACCCATCTAGAGAGGTAACCTACAGCTAATAGGATGTAAGTGAATCCTAAAGAAGGTGGAAAAGGACCCATAAAGTCTATTCCCCACACATCAAAAACCTCACAGAAAAGCATTGGTTGTTGAGGCATCTCTTGTCTTTTGTTCATCCCCCCAAATTTTTGGCATTTATCACATGCCTTACAATATTCATATGCATCTTTAAACAATGAGAGCCAATAGAATCATGCTTCAAGAATTTTCCTAGCGGTTTTCCTAGAGCTAAAGTGTCCCCCACAAATCATGGTGTGACAAGCAGAAAGTATGGGTTTTAACTCAACATCAGGGATGCATCGCCTAATCACTTGATCATTACACATTCTCCACAGGTAAGGGTTGTCCCATATGTAGTGCTCAGCTTCTCTATGCAACTTTTGGGCTTGAAATGGAGATAAATGATTAGGGGTTAAACCAGTCACAAGATAATTAATTAAATCAGCAAACCAAGGCGCATTAACAGATATAGCAAAAAGAGAAGAATATGGGAAGTCATCATAAATGAGATTAGAATAATTTACTCCCCTTATGTCGTTTGGCAATCTGCTTAAGTGATCAGCTACAAAATTGGTTGTTCCTGGTCTATCCTTAACTTTGATATTGAATTCTTGTAGTAACATCATCCATCTAATAAGCCTTGGTTTGGAGTGATTCTTATTGAAAAGAAACTTTACTAATGCATAGTCTGTATAAACGACAACCTCAGAATTAATCAGATACTGTCTAAACTTATCTAGTGCAAATACAATAGCAAACAATTCCTTTTCTGTGGTTGTGTAATTTCTTTGCGCATCATCTAAAGTCTTTGATGCATAGGCAATCACACGAGACAAATTATCATCCCGTTAACCTAGCATCACACCAACAACATTATTGGATGCATCACAAGCTAACTCAAAAGGTAATGTCCACTCAGGGGAGGTTAGAATGGGAGCAGAAATAAATTTTTCCTTTAATTCGTTGAATGCTTGTTTACAAAAATCATCAAAGTTAAAAGGTGTATCCTTTTGCAAAAGTTTGGACAGGGGTAAGGCAATTTTAGAGAAATCCTTGATGAATCTTCTACAGAAGCCCACATGTCCCAAAAAGGAATGAAGTTCTTTAAGTGTAATGGGATAGGGTAAAGAAGATATCACCTCAATCTTAGCCTTGTCGACCTCAATGCCATTGCTAGATATTAAATGACCAAGTACTATCCCATGATTAACCATGAAATGACACTTTTCAAAGTTTAAAACAAGATTTTTCTCAATACATCTGGCAAGTATATTATCCAAACTGTCCAAGCAAGCATCAAATGAATCACCGTACACTGTAAAATCATCCATAAACACTTCCATGCAATTTTCAAGAAAATCAAAGAATATAGACATCATACAGCGTTGGAATGTGCCAGGTGTGTTACACAATCAAAAAGGCATTCTCCTATAAGCATAAGTACCAAATAGACAAGTAAAAGTTGTCTTCTCTTGGTCCTCAGGAGCTATTGGTATTTGAAAGTACCCAAAAAATCCATCTAGGAAACTGTAATGATTTCTCCCCGCTAATCTCTCTAACATTTGATCTATAAAAGGTAAGGGAAAATGGTCTTTCCTAGTTGCATCATTGAGTTTTCTATAGTCAATGCATACTCTCCAAGCGTTTTGTACTCTAGTAAGTATCAACTCATTATTTTCATTCCTCACCACAGTTATCTCACTCTTTTTAGGAACCACCTGTACTGGACTAACCCATTCACTATCCGATATAGGATAGATGATGCCTGCACTAAGCAATTTAGTCACCTCTTTCTTAACAACATCTAAGATCAAAGGGTTCAGTCGTCGCTGGGGTTACCTACGGGGTTGAGAATCCTCATTCAAAAGAATCCTATGAGTACACACAGCAGGACTTATTCAAGGTATATCAGCTAATGTCCAACCTAATGCCTTTTTATGCCTTTTCAAAACAGCAATCAACCTTTCTTCCTTACTCACAGATAAAGAATTCGAGACAATCACAGGCAATTTATCATTACTTTCAAGAAAAGAATATTTAAGATTATCTGGAAGGGGTTTCAATTCAATTTCAGGGGGTTGGATCACAGAAGAAATTAGTTAGGGAGATCAAGAGTCAAAGAAGAACTCCCTTTTGTCAACTGAGGTGATTGGTATGCATTGAGCTCCTTTTGTTCTTTCACTTGAAAATCGGTCTTCCCAAGTGTTGTATCAATTTTTGGGTGATCAACAATAGCAATTGCCTTGGGGGAATCGTCATTACCTACAATTGCATCACAACTGGAAACGAGATCATTCAAAAATCTCAAAGTGTGATGAGATATCTTAGGTCTTCGATGAAGATTGAGTGATAAGTCAGAAGCTGGCCCTTCAATCACATTATCCACACCTTGGTTACTAACATCATACTTAGCCTCCTCCACATATCGATGACCTGAAACATTTAGAAAACTACCTTCCTCACAAGCATCATCACTTAAACAAGATAAGTTTGAAGAATTAAGCTTAAAAGTGTCACTAGAGGAAGTAAAAGCTATATGAGTGGAAAGCCAACAATCAATTGATAAACAATCAAGGTTAGGCACATCACTCCCTAAAGCATCAAAAGAAGAATATAATGATGGTAGAGAGGAAAAATAAGAATCATATGCGCTCAAATCTGGGTCAACATCATAGGCATGCATGCTTAATTCATGATCTTCGGCTAGTTTATCAAAAGCAATATCAATAGAATTTACATCCAGAAAAGAATGATCCTCAAAAGGATGTTTCATAGCCTCATAAACATTAAAGTCAATCTTTCGGTCTCCTACTTCCATTGTTATAGTACCATCTTTCATATCAATTAGGGTACTAGCTGTCCTCATGAAGGGTCTACCTAAGATCACAGTGCTCTCACTAGCTTCATTGGTCATATCAAGGACAAAAAAGTCAGCTGGAAAAACCAAACCTTTAACTTTAACAAATATATCCTCGAGAATACCCTAGGGGTGCCTAAGAGTCCTATCTGCAAGCTGGAGGATAACACTAGTCTGTTTTGGTTCCCTAAGTCCTAGTGAATCAAAAGGGAACTAGGGATAACATTGATTGCAGCACCTAAATCTAGTCAGGCATGAGCAACATTAACATTTCCTATGGTGCATGGGACAGTGAACGAACCAGGATCCTTATACTTAATAGGTAACTGAGGCTGAAACAAAGCAGAAACATTAGGGCTCACATGAATTCTCTCATTAGGTTTAAATCTTTTTTTTGTTAGTACAGAGATCCTTAAAAAATTTGCAATATTTGGGAATAGTTTTAATCAATTGAAGAAAAGGCACATTAACATGTAACTTACTAAAAAGGTCATGTATCTCTTTTTCAGCTTGATCATCAGACAATTTCTTACCTTTAAAGTAAGCTTAAGGAAAGGGAAGTTGAGAAATTTGTACCGCTTTATCTGGATTAGCAAGGGTTCCTTGTTCACTAGGCTTTCCTTCCTCACAGTTGCTTATGTCTTTTGTAGTGCTTTCCTTCATATGTTTGGGATTCTTTCCTTGAGTCACAGGGTCTCTGTCCACCTTTTCCTTGTTAATTAACTCTTTCTCCATGTTGCTTTTAGATTGCGCTAACACCATTGGGTTAATAGGTGGGCTTTCGACCTCAATCTCTTCATCTAACTGTTCTTTATCCTCTGTAGCAAAACGTACCTTTTTGCCACTTCTAAGTTCAATTGCATTAAGAGATTTTGGATTGATAACCGTGTTTGATGGAATAGAGCCACTTGCTTTAGCTTGTTGATCACTCATTGTGTTAGAGAGTTGAGTGACATAAACATTGAGGCTAAAGCATATCCGGATACATTTTGGAGATGATCATCTCCACCATATCCGGATACATTTTGGAGATGACCATTGAATTTACACATCTTTCATTCAAATGAGGCTAAAGCATCATTCGAATGAGATGCTCATCTTCACCATATCTGAATGCATCTTGCAGATGACCATTGAATTTGCAAGGCTCTCATTCGAATTAGATGCTCATCTTCACTATATCCGAATGCATCTTGGAGATGACCATTAAATTTGCACGGCTTTCATTCAAATGAGGCTTAAGCCTCATTTAAATGAGATGCTCATCTTCACCATATCCAAATACATCTTGCAGATGACCATTGAATTTGCAAGGCTTTGATATGAATGAGGCTTCGAATGATATGCTCATCTTCACCATATCCAAATGCATCTTGCAAATGACCATTAAATTTGCAAGGCTTTCATTCGAATGATATGCTCATCTTCATCATATCTGAATGCATGTTGGAGATGATCATTGAATTTGAAAGGCTTTCATTCGAATGACCATAAGGCGCATTCGAATGAGATGCTCATTTCACCTAATATTTTCATTCCAAGGCTAAATAAGAAGCTTATAAAGACACATGAAGGCTATCATGGTTAACTGTGAACTGATACTGTCAATTGATATGCTTATTTTTTGCCAGACACCTGATATCAGTTGGCTATCCAAGCCAATTGATATGCTCATTTCACCTGAATTTGCAAGGCTTTTATTTCACCTGATATGATGAACAAATTTATATTACACTGTCAACATGTTCAAACTTTCCACGTTCAACAAAATATATTCAGCATTCACAATAAATATATATATCTAACTACTTTTCAAGTAAGCTTCGTATCCAAGATGGTTTGAAAGCAGCTGGAATCTTGTCAAAGGCATTCAACAAGCTCTCAAACTCTACAATTTTTATGTGTACTACATTAGTTCTTAGATAGTGAGACCTTCTACATTCATTAACTCTATGTGGAGATCAACAACCTTGACTTCCATCTTGGCCTATTGATAGGGTTAAAATATTTTTTTGTTTGGTGGGAGGGGGATCCCAAATTTTATTGTTTCAGCCTCTTTTGATCATTTTCCTTCCTCAACAAATTGGGAAGTCATCCTCTTGGGCCTCAAGAGTTTTGATTTGTTGATGCCCATTCTTTCATCAAAATAAGGATTAGACTCAGGATCAACATCTAACACAGGTTTAAGTATTTGGAATGAGTCTTTCTTTTGTTTGTTGATGTTTACCTATAAATTTCAAAATCATCCTAACATTAGAACATGAGTTCGACCAGAAAGGGCTAACTACTCAAATGTTAAAAAAAACACGCGCACACACCTTTAATGTGCTAAGGTTGTTTGGCTTAGGCAGATTAACAATATTTCCATGTTCACTAGAGGAGCAAATTATGGATCCTATCGAAAACCCATCCTAGCAACCACCTTCTGGGCTGTGCAGCAGCTGCAACTGATATGTAAAACTAATTCCCAAATGGTATGTTAGTGACCAAGAGTTATTATAGGCAAATATCAAACTAAAAGCTTATACTAATTAATAGAAGATTTTATCTTCTTAGATACATTTACCTGAGAAATTTTCTTTAGATTCTCTGACAACTCCTTCTGCATTTGCTAGCTAAGGCATCAAGAGATATGTTTCCACTTTTTCCAATAGTTGTTGAAGACTACCAGAACCATTACACACGAAAGAGACGGAAAGGAGAAGATGATGTCTACTTTATCACGAATTTTGCAATTGTACATATGTTTTGCATAATTTATTCAAATGACAAGAAAGGATAAGGTCAATGTAATCACAGTGACTTCCTTCGTTCGTTAACTCCGGTGATTTCCTCCGTTCGTTCATTATCTCCGGCGTCCTTCGTTCGTTATCTCCAGCATCTAAGGAGCTCCTTGCTCCACAGATTATTACGCATATGTTTCAACACCAGAAGGTCCAGAATCATTTATATTTTCAATGTATTCTCAGGGCAACTTCGTCTTTACGCACGCTAATTTAGGCGCTTGAATTTTGCTTCCCACCATTTTAGGTGGGAAGAGACGTTCCCACCTATGCATCAAAATGAGTTTTCGTGGGAATCCATTTCCATTTCAAATGTCGAACCAAACAACCGTCACCATAGGAAAATCTTGATTTTCCAATTCTATCGACCCAGTTTCAGCGAACCAAACGGGCCCTAATACGGTGACTAGACATATGCCCTTGGTGGAAAATCTAAATTTTCCTTTTCCACCCCCAATATTTTCAATTTAACAAAAAGTCCCTAAACATTTATATTAAGTTTTCCAATCACGTATAATCAAATGTCTTAATTTTATGTGGATTTACAGTTAAATGATAATATTTAAAAAAATAAGATATATAATCATGTATGGTTGAAAAATTGACATAATGAATATAGGAAACCCAATATAACTAGTTTCCTTATTATGATAATGTCTCAAAATCTCCGTTCATTGTGAATTTAAGTGAATGAGAAATAGTAACCCCTAATATTATCTCTAAAGTTAATCATTTGTATAGTTCATCTCATTTTGCCCCTCCTTTAAATATAAGAGCTAGCGCGACATGGAATAAAAAACAAAATAAATTTATTGATTTAAACAAATGTAATATGACTTTTCTAAAATATCTATTTGTTAGTTTATAAGTTAGATAATTAATTTGAATATAAGATAATATATTAAGATTTTATATTTATGATTGAATTTAACCCCTTTAACTAGGTTTTATATTAGGAAGGTTAGGATGGGGAAGGGAAAACATTACTGAGAGGAGGGGAAGGAGGAGATAACACATGCTTTGAGTGGAGAAGAGGGGATTGGAGGCAAGCATGGGGAGCAAGTAGCTCCTCTTCCCTCCATCACCAAAAAAAAAAAACAAGAAGTTCATAGCCAAACTGCACCCCATTAAAATTTTACAAACCAAGTGACAGAAAATGAACTCTAAAAACTTTGAAACAAATAGGCCCTTAAAAATGGCTAAATCAGGAAATTTACTCTATAGTATAAGTCATACAAGTTATCTACAAAGGAGTCGATCATGCTTTGCTGAAAATACACTTTTTTTACTTGTGTAATTAAGTGGTTATTTGATATCAGAATTTGGATGCCGAAAATATTTAAATAATTTGAGATAAATATTTTGTATGCTTACTTCGTACAATGTAAATACATTTTTATTAAGCTAAAAATAAACTCATCTAAACAAACTTTTAGATTTCACTACTTGCAATCAGTTTCTTCTCATGAAGGGATTTTGATATGCTTTTGAAGGGATTTTGAAGATCCTTTGAAGATTGATTGAAGAGAATTTCTGCAATGCAATGTATCTTCAACAGCCTACAATTATTTTTCAAGAATTTGCATGTATCTCTAACATTGTGGGATGCAATTTGTAATATATCTATAAATTTTTTCCCATGTCTCCCTTCTAATACCACTGATCTTCCATATTTTTAACAGGGATTTAATAGGTTTTAAAACATTCACAAATATAAATCGGTTTTGCTTGTCATGTGACATTATATCATGCGTTCAAATTTTGAAAACAACATATCCATTTATAGGGATAAGATTATGTTTATTTATTCATATGTTGATTCCATTTGGTAAAAGCGTAAAAGCCTTGTGCTCTGACCCAACCTTTTTATTCAAATATTTTCTATTTTATTTGAAATTTGTTACTGCATAATTGAATAATGGGTAAAATATTTTAATAGAAGTCAAGTCAACTTTTGTACTTAAAAGGGTAATTTTTACTTAGCAAACTGCTAAGCGAAAGACATGAAAGGGGAAACACCTAATGGCCCTCAAGCCAAACACACTTCAACTATGAAAAAAAAAGCCAAATATATGTAAAATCAAAAAACTAATGTACGTTTGGATTTAGTGGAAGTAGTTAGTCTTTCATAACGTGACAAACTAAGGTTCGAATCTTCATTGAAAGGTATACTTGTATTTAGTATCTTAAACAAAATTATTTTCAGTAAGAGAATATGTGTTTAATAAAAAACAAAGAAATTAAAAAAAATCCCAAGTAACACCATCGTATTGTAAAGAGATCATCCATTGAAGAAGCAAAGAACCAGAACGCTACATGTGGAGGATTGATATGGGATGAGCAGGGAAACTGGAATGGAGGATTTCAAGCTAGTCTTGGATTTGCTACAACAACTGAAGCAGAACTTCAAGCTATAAAGGAAGGATTAGTGTTATGTAAATCTAAAGGACTTGACAAGGTGAAACTATACATTGGAAGCTATTCAGTTATTATTTTTGGATTGTGGTCCTTCTCATACTTTGTATCAGATCATTAGGGATATCCATATGCTTATTATGAGAGATTGGGATTTGGAGATCATTCATTGTTATAGAGAAGCCATTGTTTGTGCTGATTGTATAGCTAAGAATGGGCATGGGGCCGGGATAGGATGTGTCTATCTTCAGCATCCACCCATTTATTGTGGTGAATTTCTCTGGTACGATTTGAGGATGTGCTCGGGGAATTACTTCGCTGATGGGTCTGTTATGTAATTGTTGAACTTTCAAGCTTTGCTTGCCTTGCTATTCAAAAAAAAAACAAAAGAAAAGCTCACTAGGATTATGGGCATGGTCAGCGAAAGTTTGTGCAACTGTAATTTTTTAACTGTGCCTTTATACCAGGGATGTGAAGAGGAGGGGAGAGCTTTTGCCCCCCTTCCCTTGTTTGGGTTGATAAAAATGTTTAGGAAGGGAAAAGTTGTCTTCTCCTCCCCTCCAAAATTGGAGAAATTCGAAGGGAAGGAGTAATATTTTGACACTCCCTGTCCATTATACCCATGTTATTTTTGACATTTCCAAAACTACCCTTCAACAATAATCTCTATTGCCACCTTTGCTCACTAGAAACTAACTGCCTTGTTGGATCCCCACCTTCCCAAACCCATCAAGTCGGTGAACCCCAATAGCTCCTTTGAGTTTGCATAGTTCTCTACCTAGCAGCAAAACTTGCTGGAGCCTGATTTCATAAATCAGCTGGGGTCACGGGCCAACTTATTCGATTTTCACATGTAGGTTTTCCGGCCGTGATTAATAAATTTCCTATACATTCAACATCTTGTACATTTTCATATTTGAAGTTCTAATGTGTTCATATAGATATGAATACTATATGATACACTAGGTTGTCAAAATTACTTAATTATAATTATATTTGTATATATAATTTTATATATATTGTAGAGAAATTAATCTTCTTAGTTTTTGTATTTTTTACTCATTTATAACTCGATGTAACTGAATTTTTAGGCCATGTTTGGCATGTAGGCTTGAATTTTGATGGATAGGAATTGGGATTGTGAATAAGATATAGATTGGCAATTCGGTTTTCTTTTTTAATAAATACTGGATGCTATTAATTTGAAATCAAAATTCACATAATCTAAGTCATGTCATTGCCTCCCACCACTAGGAAGGGGGAAGGAGATTGATCAAAGATACAAAAATAAGTATTATGACTATACAACAATTTTATTAGATGATCAGCTATAAAGTGCTAGGTGAACTTGAGAAAGATAAGGGTTATGGGTATTAATTCACCTCAAAAAAATAAAACTTGTTTGGTAATTTGTTTTTAAAAATAAAAAATTTATTTCAAAAACTCAAAAAACCAAAACAAGCTTTTATTTTTTTTATTTGAAAAAATTGGGAAATCCTTTCTTTTTTGCTCCATAGTGTTTTTAAATATGATTTGACTTCTTATCAAAGCGTCACCTTACATTTTATGTTTATCTTCAAATGTAATTTTTCAAAACAATTCTCCAAACTTTTTTTTTTTTTTTGTTTTCAAAACTTGGTTTAAAAAACAACTTTACAAAACTATCTTTAAAAAAAACAGAAACAAACACACCCCTTCAGTTTTGTTTTATCCCCAAGCTACATGAATGCTTTAGAATGCGAACACATTTTTATACTACGTCCATTGCTAAATAGTGCAATAATTTGTGACTTAGTGAACATATGAATGCTTCCGTTCTTCCCCCAAAATTCCCTGAATCAATCAATATTATTGACTCCTGATATATTGAATTTTCTTATATGCTTTTTCTTTATTTGGTTTGGCTTTATCTAAATGGAATTATTTTTGGTTTAGCAAGGGGAGAAATGGACACATTCCTTTCAGAGATTCAAAGCTTACCGGCATACTGCAGTCCTCTTTAGGAGCCAATGCTAGAACTGCAATAATCTGCACTATCAGCCCTGCACGCTGCCATGTTGAACAAACCAGAAACACCCTTCTATTTGCAAGTTGCGCCAAAGACGTGACCACTAATGCTCAGGTCAATCTACTGATGCCCGACAAAGAATTGGTTAAGTGATTGCAGAGAGAAGTAGTTCGACTAGAAAGTGAATTGAAAAAGTCACATTCAGCCTGCTTTACCCCTGATTCTGATGCATTACTGAGGCAGAAAGACCTTGAAATTGAAAAGGTAATGAATGAGATCTTAATCAAAATTTGAACATTCTTTTAATGCTCTCACATAGAATGCTCTATATCTTCGTCATTAAGGACAAAGAATATTAATTGTTTTGGTGTGTTTGTTTTTCTTAGCCTCAGTTCCTGTAACGTAGTCCCTGTCCTAGCCCCTACTATACATATTACTTTTGGGATGTGACTGCAGTTAAAGAACAAGGTAGCAGAGCTGACAATGCAGCGTGACCTTGCTCAATCTTAAACCAATAATATGCTTAAAATGGTTGGAGAAATGTATGTGCCTTCCCCAGAATGGGTAAGGATCCTTTTCCTAACATTATAAAGAACACGCATCAGTCTTCTTTACCTAAATTTCTTGCCCCTTCTCCAGGAAACTTTGGATCCTCAATATCCCAAATTGCCTGTACGTAATTCATGGGACTTTGATAACAAAGAACCGGAGACACACAATTTATCAATTTTTTTAATACACTGAGAGAATTAGATCTTTTGAAGCATCCCCTTTTAGACGGATAGAACCTTAGTAGCACCCTGTACTCTTACAAATGCCTATGACTTTAATTCTTATCTTCATACATTTGCAAAGTCATAACAACCTTAGTTGTTTATGAGATAAACTTATGATTTAATCCATGCAATTTTCTTATAGTTGATCGGTACAGCACCTTCAAATCTTACAAGTACCTATAACTTTGATTTTTATCTTCATATATTTGTAAAGTCATAATGACCTTAATTCATCTTCGCTTCCACGTAGATGACTAGCCTGGACATTTAGGATAATCATTATGGTTTATCTAAAAATAGTTTATCACAACAAACATACAAAGATTATGATAATGAAAATGAATGATTCATTAATTAAAATACTCAGAATACAATGATTGACCTCTATGACACAATTTATGACTCTGATCCGTCGTCCCATGGGGCAAATATCGCTACCTCAGGAGTGACTCAAGTTGATCATAGAGACGAAGCTAACATGGATGCGGTTTCACCTGGGTTATCAGACACATCTACTTCTAGAAGCTTGAAGATGGCCAGAAGCAGAAGTTGTAAAGAAAGTCTCATGACAAACAGATCTTCATTTTGGTTTGAGAAGGAAGAAATGATTGATAACACACCCCGAGTAGGAAGACCTGATGCTGAACAACTAAATATAATGAAAATAATGCCGACATGCTGCCGAGAAATGGTTCTGTTGATGTACAAGATGTCAAATCCTCCGCCTAAAATCAAAGTGACAGAGAAGGCACTTCAGCTGTTGAGAGTAGAGAGAAGGAAGAGGAAAATCATGAAGAGTTGAATCTACCAGCGGAACATGAGGTAAACGTCTTCCATTCTGCTTTCATTTCCTTCTTCTATTTGGTTGCGTTGTCGGGCACTGACAGTCAAACAAGTTTTTACACGTCATTAAGGATCGTTTTACTATCATATTGAGTTTGCTTAACTATGTATGCATGATGTATGGGCTCCCAAGACATCACTGGAGTGCATCATGGCCGCCGAGAGTTCTAAAAATTATTTTGGGTTGGACGCAAGGCATGATGATGATGAGAATCACTTGGAGTGGCCTTCAGAGTTCAAGAGGCTCCAAAGGGAGATTATTGAGCTCTAGCATGCCTGTATTAATAAATGCCAAATATCACATTACCGGAGAAGAGCATCTCCAATGAATCTGAGGAATGCAAGAGAGTTCATGCTTCGATTGGTTTCGAAGTGGATGGCAATCAAACCCAGGGGGTGACTCATTAAACTCAATAGTACTTGAAGTTGAATGTAACATTGATGACATCTTTGCTTGAAGATGGTGTTGAGATTTCTGCCCAACTTTTGAAGGGCAATCCTCAGATATGAACATTTTTACCTATTAAATAACTAGTATTAGCGCCCAAAAAAAGGAAATTATCACAAAAAGGCTAAAACGAAGGCAGATTGCTAATAAAGATGCGGGCACAAATGTATGGAGAAGACATGATGAATTATAAAAGGTCCTTGTAAATTCATAATTACAAACATCAAGAAAATAAACAGACAAAATGTTATGGGCCTTCCTTGAAAATGAAGAGCCATGTGGGTTATATCATCAATGGTGCATTTATGCAAACTAAATCATCAATTACTTGTAACCGGCTCTAGAGCCAATGAAAAACCCTCGGCATTGACATATCTAGGCACAACATATTGCATAAATGAGAAATCCATGTTCTAGCCACAGAATTAAAATCAACCTATGTTGAAACAAATTTTTCTATAAATGAAGGGGATTTTAAGAGAATGGGAAAATTCTGCCACATTGGTACAATCTATATAGCTTGAGTTAGCACCACTCAAAAACACTTCTGCCGTACACTTAAATGAAGAAGTTGCGTCTACGTTTAAGTGCTTTGGCAAGTGTAAACCACCCCAAACACACAGAAGAAGCTTCGCAATGCAGTTCAGATTTCAAAACAAGATTGCAAACAAGAACATTTAGGATCATCAAGCGCTCTGTTATCCCGGCCTCTTATCAGGAAATAGCTTAGTATATTGTTATTGGATTTTTTACAAGGCTAAAGTGCCACATGAAAGTAAATATAGCGGACCATTTATAAAGAGAACTCGTTATCTATATTTGCATCTTTAAGCAAGATTTAAGAAAACTTCGCAAGTTTGTCAATGTTTCCGGTCAAGCAACTAGGACACTAAATAAAACGATTCGATACATAGCATGGATATTGTTTATTACCATTATCTTTCTTTTGGTCAAAAGATAGGCAAGTGGTGGAATATTTAGGACATATAGCATATAAATAGGCACATATATAACATTTAGGCAACTGGTAGAATTAGATTGCAAACAAGAACTTTGGTTATGGTAGAGAAGTACATTTACGCAAGCCGAGGTAAATATGTGGATGAGATTGTCTCATTTTACAGAAAAACACTGTTGAACGTAATTTTGGGTGAGAGTTAAGTGTTTCCAAACAAGGACATTAATTCTAACACTATCATTTCTTTGCAAGTCTGTATCACTTTTGTTTTGGGTTTGTAACATTTTAAATTCGTGTATGACAAACAAAGGGTTGCATTTTTGTGCCATCTATCATAACCAAAGTTTAATACATCGTCATATTACAAAATTGTATAATAATTGACGACAACGACGACGATGATGGGTCATAATTCTCTATCATATTTAACATTATAAATATGACAGAAGTTGGAACACTCAATCTGAGCATACCACAAATTGCAATGTAAATAATCCTCTCATTATACGGTCGTTGGTGTCTTAAATATCTACATGCAATTAGCTAATGTCCACGTATATAATCTATTCTTCCAATACATCTCCCTTTTCTTTATTAAAAACCTCTCTTTAACGTCGAATAATCCATGAAATGTTGGAAAGACAGATTATGCCATAAATGTCGGAAGGGAACTTCCCATTAATTAAAAGGTATCAACCTTTTTTTTGGCCAACAGAGAAATTGATTATATTGAAATCAGATGAAGTTCCGAATTTAATCTGCGTTCAAATTTCAATGTAAGCCCCATTTCATTAATCAAATGTAATTTAAAGCAAAAACAGTTATTTAGATTGAGAACTGTGCGATGGAAATGCTCATCGAGCACTTGCTCTGTTAAATTCTATCATTTATTAACGGGCCACCAATTTCCCCGTTTCTTCCACAGGTGGCACCGTGGCAGTAAGTTAACGGGACGCGCAACGGTTAGAATTCGGGGAGAAAGGGAAGGATGGCCATAAAAGAAAGGAAACAGAGAGCAGAGTGAGTAAAAGTCGGAAAGAGATGGAAGGAATGGAGCAGAAGCCTGAAAGAGAAGGGCCACTGCCACTGGGCGAGCAAAGAATGAGAAACAAATTCACATAAAAAGAGATTTAGAGGAGAGAACGGTGGAGTTGTACCTGACAGAGATTGAGAGGAGGAGCCCAGGAAACCTGATGGACGATTTCCGAGCGCGCTTCATGGTAATGTGAGGGTTGGAGTTGGAGAGCAGAGAGAGGAGTTGACTATGTGAGAGGAGCTTTGTGGCTGTGGGAGGGAAGAGAGAAGCACTTGAGGGTGGAGGGGGAAGAGAGGAAGAAGGCGAGTGGGGTTAGGTGTGGGGAAGATGACTGTCGTAAATAGGGAAACCTGCGGCTCCTCGAGGACGCGATGGGAGGACAATGCATCACGCAACAATCGCATGTTTGTTCATTCGGGTTCAGGGCCCATCTTCTTCTTCCCTTCATAAGTTATCGCCATTAACAATTTTAAATTTAAACTGTTTCTATTCAAATAGTCCTAATTAAATCCGAGATTAATTTTAAAAGTTGTTCAACTTTCTATACGGTGATTTGATTTGATATTTCTTAAATCTGAATAATATATTATATTCAACTCTATATTTCGATCCGAACTTTAATTTAATGGATTTTGAATTCAAAATATACCTCATGATTCTTCCAAGAGAACCTTTTGATTAATTACTAACTAATTAATTACCTATTGGCCCACAACTGTTGTGGCCGAATTGATTTTCAGGTCACTGGAAATATTTATTTTTTATTTATTTATATGTGTTATAAATTGTATAAATTCGATATAAATCCCCTGATATAAAAAAATGGACATGAGAAATATTATCTACTGTAATAATGCGTATGTCCATATCAGATTTGATTGAGGGGTTCAGAGAATGCTAGGAAGAGGCTATGTGGTAGGTGAATATGAGAAGGAAATCTTTGCCTTTGTGTGTTGACATGTGTGGAAGTTAAGATGCGGCGCCATATTTCAGGAAACTGCAGATATTGATTCACCGAGAAACATTCAGAATGCTATTTCTGTTGCAGATGAGTATTGGGGGGGGGGGTGGATGAAGTGGGATGAGTAAGGGCTATGGAGAGGAGGAGGAGGAAGGAGTGCGGTAACCAGAGGAAGCCTGGAGATGATGTCCTGCAAGCTAATATTGTGGCTCCTTTCAGGTGAAAAAGGGCAAAGCTGGAATTGCAGTGGTTGGTAAAGATCATAATGGTGGATTGAAGGATGGCTATGCTGGAAGAGGTGATTCCTCATCAGCTTTCATGTCAAAAGCTTTGGCGCTAAGACTAGCCTAAATAGAAATGATAAACCAGTGCCATAATAAACGATGCATTGTTGAGTCAGATTGTGAGCTGCTGGTTAAGATATAGTGTGAAGGTGGGGAACACAAAGAACTGTGAATGGAAACGTGGTTAATGAGTTGATGTAATTAGGTTCAAGACACTCTTAAATAGTGAGTGTGGAGCATATTTTCTGACGGAAATTTTTTGTTCATAAATCAGAAATAGTCCAAAATACAATAAAGAGTACAATTCTACAAGCCTTTATTTTAAGCTTTTTTTAATTAAACAGAGGACAAATAATGTGGAAATCTATGTATTGGTTGATAAAATTTCCCATTTATGATATAAAAAAAATATCTCCATCGTGAGAGCGTGAAACCTCACCACCGTGAGCGGACCTACCTTTTCGCGCCTCTTCACACCCATTCCTCCTGTGTTTCTCATTTCTTCTCCACTGCTATTTATTTTCTGGTTTAAGAGTTCGATTACGATTTCCAATTCGAGGGATTGTGAGTTTTGTTTATGACCCTTGGATAGCAATAGTGATGTATATTAGACCACAGAGTTTGAGCTTTACACCGAATTACGTACAGGTGGAATTACTTTAAAAACATAAGAAATGACCGATAGAATTTGACACGGGACTATCGATAGAATTTTAGTTTTGCCATGGAATTTGTCACAAAACGGAATTACTGATGGAATTTGTTCCATCACTAATTGGGTTACCTACGGTGACAAATTGGGTTACCTAATTCCGTCGCAAATTATTGATTCAGATGGAATATTTTGAAATCCCATCACAAATCTATTTTTATAAATAAAAATGTTACGTATCACCTATGAGCCAATGACGACATCTTGTCATTAGACCCCACCACATATCACTTCCATCTGTCGCCACATGTCACCCCCATATGACCTCTACCTCCCCTGTCACATGTCACTACTCATGAGTTTTTGTCAAGCGAGTTGTAATGTCTTTCCATACTTTATCTACATATTTAAATATATATATATATATAATATTTTGGTATATGATACATTATATATATTGATATATAAATTTAAAAATATATAATATTATTATAAACTAAAAAAATTGAATGATAAATTTAATTTTAATTGGATACAACTTCAAAAGAATTTTTTATATTTATTATAATTTCTTAATATAAGTTAATTTCAAATTAAAAAAATTAAAATTAAATCTACAATGAATTAAAACTAATATATTTTTTTATTATTTTAATCCATATATAATATATTATTGATTCGAAAATAATTCTTATATATTTATATAATTATTAATATCATAATTTTTATTTTTCAAAAGTATTGTTTTTTATATAAAATTTAGGGAAAATCCCATATAAATACTTTTTAAAATTTTAAAATCCCAAATCAGTGTCTCTAATTTTCATAATACCAAAATAGTTTGGCTGAATCAATTTGAGATTTCAAAATGTTATTTTTTTTTTGGCCAACAGATTTCAAAATGTTATTAGTTTACATATGTGACGGAAAAAGAATTTGACGTGCACATTCGCTGCAGAAAAAAATTTAGAGATAAAAATTTCCATGGGAAATTGTATTTTTTTTTTTGGTAGTGAGGCCCAGAAAAACAAGTAGCAATCCAATGGAGATAATGATGAACTAAATAAAGGGATTTGCAAGGCCAGAGAGATGCATGGTACGTAGGAGAGTTGATGCAGTCCCAGGCTTACATGAGTGTACGTCGTGATCGAAGATTGTGGAGGGATGAAAGTAGCCACTCAACGTTGAGGAGGGGAAATTGATATGGATTCTGATAATAGACGAGAAACCATCGTAATATAATCTCAATATTCATGAAAAAGTATAGATAAGGAGATAAACCCATGCATTTAATTTGGTGCAGTCTGAAGATGGAGGTATGTATATTATATGTATGTACGTACGCACTAACTTTATATAAGGGCTTTCTTGTTATGTTTTATTGCACGAGGAGAAGGTGATAAAAGGTAAGGCATATGAATCATGCATGATCATGGTCCAATTATAATAATAATAATGAACAACCCATCAACATCAAGTTTAAAATTTTCCATTCCAAGAATCTCTGTCATAACCTTACATTAAGAACCCATACAAATTATAAAATATATATGCATGTCTATTGTGAAAAGGAAATAACTTGGGGCCAAGAATTAAAGAGGAATACCGTTGTGTTGTACAGTCAGCTAGATAGATATGGGGTCAATTAAATTAAAGTGTGCACCGTATATTATATCAAAAAAAGACAGACCATGCAGGAGAATTATGCATGCCAGACGATATCCTCAACATTTTATTTCATATACATGGATCGAGTTTTAAACTTTCAAATTAGATTGTCACTTCAACTTGGGTTTCTTTGATCCATATCCTTTTTATTTTTTATTTTTTTTATGAGTTACTAAGGGTATCTTTAAAATACTTTGAACTTGAGGCCAATTCCTTTCCAACTCATTATTTTTTAATTAATGCAATTGTATATTTGCTTCCTTTCCTTTACTTCTTTCTTCTCTTTTAGGAATTCTAGTGCATGCTTGGTATGTTATTTAATTAGCAATACTATCTGTAATATAGGTAAACTAAATTTCTATTGAGTTTTAATTTGACCCCTTAAATGAATTTATAAACTGTACTTTTAATCCATTGATTTTAATACTGTTAATTTTATTTAAAGTACATTGTTGATTTGAAACAATTTCAATTTTAATTATAAAAGGTTATCTTAAGAAAATAAAATTTTATTTAAATTTGCTAAGTTAACAATTTTTGTTAAATCAAATTAACTAGCATTTTTAAAATTAAGGGACTAAAACTATTTTAATGTAAATTTAAAATATCAATCGTACATTTTACCTTATAATATTGTTCATAGCACTTTATAAATACAAGCTAGTAGCTACCTAGTCTATCTATGTTTGAGTCTAAGATAATTACTCAAACACAAACCAATGGGACTTATATTTTTTAATTTTAGGAAATTGTTTAATACATATTTTTCATTTATTAAATTCTTATTTTGGTCTTCATTACTTAAAATTTGTAATGAAATTCTGCTTGTTTTTAAGAAACTAATTTAATAAATTCTCATTTTGGTCTTCATTACTTAAATTTTATTTAATCGATTTTTACTCTTTTTAATTTTAAAGTATGAATCAATAGCTTTAATTGAGATAATATATATTATTTAATAGCAATGCAATTAACTGATTATGGGTAAATTATTATAATTTTGAAATTATCTAGGGTCGATAGTAAATGTTTAATTTTAAACATCAAATTAAAATTTAGGTAAAATGCATGAGAGGAAACTCATCCTTAATTTATGATATTGAGACGTTTTCAAAGTTCAAGTGTTTAAGTTAAAATTGGAAATAAAATTGCAAGTGTTCTAATACAATGGCAATGAGGCTTCCGCTAATTATGTTCTTCGACGATAGTGTGTGTGTGAGAAGGGCGCGCAAATGAAACAAGAGTCTAGGTTCTAAAGAGAGTTATATCCCGGATCATGCTCGATCGCCTTGCACGGTTGCACCAAACGAATGTACGTATCGGTGATAGAGAGAGTTTTCACTTTTCCACACATTCTTGCAATCAAAAAATAAATTACCAGCATCTCCATCCATCCAATATTATATATTAAAATATTAATTGATGACTATTTAAGCGCCTACGAAAACTCTCACTTTTGCACTGACTTGCTCTCAATTCTTCACTTATCAAACACGCATATCCCAATATCAGTGTCACATCCCAAAAATTTAGAGATGACCGGCACGGATTATGAAAAATCTCACACTCCGTAAGCCTTTAATTTTTAAATAAATGATATTCGTCAAAATGCCAAATAACATAATGTACCCTTTCTTTTCTCAAAATTATGCTATAAAAACATATCCTGCGTTGTCTACATATAATGAAAGCATAGAGATCTTACCTATAGATTATGTGGAGCTTCTAACCTTTGAGAATAGTGAATACATAAAGTTGTTATATACGCCAAACAACAGTTCCAAAATAAACTAACGTCTTTCATAACAACAAAGAGGCTTTCCATTGCTCAACCAGAGGCATAGGGTCAGCTGGGCTATCTGAAGTTAAAATAATTTTCCGGTGAATAACGTCCCATAAATATAATTGTCTAAATTTAAGAAAAATCATCTAAATGTTTCAACTACGATGAATATCATAGCAAGTCTCATTTTCTGCAGAGTATAATCAAGTCACATTTAAAACTGCATAACAAATCATTTCTTAGAGAATCTCAAACACATATCAAAACCATTCGTTTGTCAAAATCAATTTGAACATAATATTCAAATCTCAAT
>JANTPZ010090021.1:0-47568 GCA_025593235.1 Vachellia pachyceras
GCTTCTGCCTCTCAAGATGCATGGCAGATTTCAGGTTTACAGTTTTACTTTCTCCTGAAAATGTGCTCCAGCCCTATTTTGATGATTTGGTGACGTTTTATCCCCGCTGTTCCGGTAACTGTATGGAGTATGAATCATATCCATTTAAGTTGAAAGCCACCCAAAAAACAAACTCGTTCGGATTTTCTATCATTTTTTGTACTTTTTGGTTCAGTAGACATGAAACACGAGGCAGGACGAACGCCTTCAAATTAACAACGTGGAACTGATTTTGATGGAATTGAAAGTGAAAGTGAGATTAAAAGTATGTTTGGTATGCTGGAAGAAGTGGTGTATTATTTTAATTTAATATTTATATTTATAATGTGAAAAGATTAATATACCTTCTACAACAAAAAAATTCTCTTCTCCCCAATAAAATTCTTCCCCTCCCAACCCCGACCACCAGTTCATTGCCATTGTGGGGTCCGTTCATCACCGAGATCTGGGGTGGGGGTCGCGTTCATCACCGAGATCTGGGGTGGGGGTCGTGTTTGTCGCCAGAGATCACAGGTCGCGTTCCTCGTCAGAGATCGGGGGTCACGTTTGTCGCCACCGTCTGTCGTCTGCACTCCTTCGTCGCCGCTGTCTGTTGTCTGCACTCCTTCATCACCGCCGTCTGCACTCCTTCGTCGCCATTGTCTATCATCACCACTCGTCGCCGGAGATTGGGGGCATAATGGTCACATGTTTGAATTCCATAGAAATGATCTTAATTCCCATGGGGGGCTGAGAATCATTTCTCACATTTGGTGGAAGTGACTTCCCAATTACCAAACAAACCAAATTTAACACTTCCCATCTCAATTTCAATTTCATGGGCTCACTTCCATAATACCAAACGTAGCATTAATTGGCTAACACGAAAGAACTAGTGCAATGCAAATGCAAATGATGGCTTTAGAAATGAAATAATTCATGCACAATCACATCCATGGATCTACCCTGGTTGAATTTTTGAGTGAGACGAGACAGTGACTCAAGAATCTCGCAAACTGCAAATGACACGTGGTCTTGTAAGGTGGACAGAGGACAGTCGTAAAGTTCGGTGACACAGTGATAAGTTTGGCCTACATTCACACGTACTGGCGGAAACAGTTTCTTACTTTCCCCCGATCTTAAATAATGTTCTGTTCTCATCTCCTGAGGAGCATTGCGTCTCGTAATGTATTTAAGTACTCTGATAAATGAAACATGCAAGTAGACCTGGAATCAAACGAAATTGTCTTTTTTGAATTTAATCATTAGAGCATCAAAATTATATATATATGCATGTATAAAGAACTTGATGCCTGAGATGTGGTTCTAATCCATTGTTTCTTGGTTCATTGTGGCTTAGTTTCGATTTCATTCAGAGATTGATGCTTGTAATGACTGAAGAAGGAAGAGCATACGTGGCAAATTAACCATCCAATCCAAAGCATATTTCTTTGCCAATCAGTGTCCTAAAATTTCTAATTAAAAGTGCATGCGTTTAAAGACGTTGACGTTAGAGAATGTGATGTTAATGAAGTCCACACATTATATATGTTCACTTTACCCATCGTTCCAACAGTAATTTTTTAGCCTTTCATTCCCAACCACTTGATTTAGCTTGCGCTTAGGCTTACAATCAATCATGCTTACCTGCAAGGGCAACTCGCTCGATTGGAGATGTGAGTTATGAAATTGACTGTAAACGTACTAATAGAAGCAAGCTAATCTATTGTCCTCCACAATAAATTATGCAAAGCTTTCAAAGGACGTCCGTGATAGTGGCTTCTGGGTGACACTATTTGGCAGATGACGGTTTTCACCACACTGGTCCATGTCCATTTAACTCATACTCGTTGTCATTTTTTTTGTGCAGTTAGACGTACGAGTGTTTGAATCTGGATTTTGGGGATGAGTCAATCAGAACAAGAACATACAGAAATGAGGCGCATCCTCTTCTGACGAATGAACTAACTGTTATTTGTCAATGATCAAAATTGTGGTAACATAATGGAAGACAAACATCTTATGGTGGTTGAGGACAGGAGAGAGCCAAAATTTATCTCATAGACTACTAAAATGATAAAAAAACTAATTTCTTGCTAAAGAAGAAGAGGAAGCTCTCACATCATATGGCATCCCATGGTGTTCTCATCACTGAAATAGTCTCCTACTCGTTCAGGATCAAAAACTAATTTCTTGCTAAAGAAGAAGAGGAAGCTCTCACATAACATAGCATCCCATGGTGTTCTCATCACTGAAATAGTCTCCTACTCGTTCAGCTGGTCTCTGGAACGGTGGTGTGAAGCTTGAGCCGTGAAGATGGTAATAACCTTCAACGGGAGGAGCTGGATATGAAGGTATTGCATAATAGGGAACTGCTACTGCGCAAGGCTGAGCAATGTAACAGTACTGAGGATGAATCTTGATGTTATTGTGTGGGTGCATGCTCGGATGAACCCTGAAATCAACTTGTGGCTGAACATTGGAATCTACTTCAGGATCATGAGGCATAACAGGATTTTCCTTTTTTATATCTTGAGGCAGACTGAAATTATTTGCAGCTATGTTAGGTTTTGAGTCCTTGTGTTCCTTTCTTGGATCTTGCTGGTTCTTGCCTCCAGTTCCTCCTCCTTTGATTTCGTTACCTTCCTCAATTTTAAAGTTCTCTCTCTCCTTCGGTATGGCTGCTATTCCTGCTTCTTTCTTTTCAGCTTCAAACTCCCCGTATCTGCAGAGTTCTGCATGCTTTCCAACTTTTAAAAGCCTTTTTATTAATAGTTGTGGGTTCACGTTGCCCAACAATGTTACTTTGGGCTGCAGAGGGACTATATCCATCTTCAGAACACCTGGCAATGTGAACCACAACAGTAAACACCTGAAGAACCAGAAAACATATAAATAAGTAGTAATCCGATATTAATTACCTTCAATCCTTCCTAACGCCCGCTTTACTTTCTTCTTGCATCCTTCACAGCAGTTAGCATTCACCTTGAGTTCAATCTTCTGAAATAGTGTCGATGCAAACAGGTTTAAGCTCCAATGTTATGGTGTTAAAGTGAAGTTTTCTAAAATGGAACAACGGAAGATGAAAAGAAACTGAACATAGTAGATGGGTTTAAAGAGATAGAGGTTCGACACCTTCAATTCTACTTCCCTTGCCATTTTTGTGATGTGTTTATTATTGAAAGTAGAACTTGGAAGAAGAAGGATTCAGGGAGGCCCCAAAGGAAAGTTAAGAAGTGTAAAATCAGAGAGCTTTCTGTGGCAATCTACCTGCTGCAATGGCTACCCTATTTATATGCAGCCAAAAAAAAAACAGAGGAATATTGCCAAACATAATATGTACCTTTACTTTTCAATATTACAAGGTATTTGCATGCACCTTCTCTTATTTAGTTCCAACGCAAAAGCGTTTTGGGACAGCTCTGTAAGACAGTAACCAAAGCTTATTCTTCGGATATTCTCAAGTACCCGAAACACATTGTAAGTTGTAACTCCAACAAGTTCACTGTTCAGTCCTTATAACATCTTTCTTGTTGCACAATGCTGATACTGCTATGACATTAATCAATAATAGGAATGCTCTCCAACATCCTTGAGGCAAGAATGCAGTGTGAATTACAGGACAAGATTTAACCTTGATCATTCTTCTAAAATGGGTGGCTAGTATTGCAAACCACTGCAAGATTTATTCTTCCATGAATGAGGATGCTTCTTATTCAACAACTTCTTCAGCCATTGGAGATTTCTTGGCTGTGGGTATATGAATGAGGATTTTAGGCGTAAGATTTTTTTCAGAGGGTGGAAGTAGCAGTGGGCGGGTTAGTTACTTTTGTCTGTGAGATCTCAGACTTGAATTCACATCAGTGTAAGAAAAAAAAAAAAGAGGCGGTGGGTGTTCGACTTAAATGAGGAAGTGGTTTTTAAATACAACTTATTATAGTTGATTTATAAAGGCTTGTTTGGTAAGATGGGAATATGCATCGTTGGCCCAGGAAAAGAAGTGCGTCTGGGGAAAAAAAAAAAGTGGAAGAACAAAGGCAATCTTTGGAGGGGCGCTTTTGATTTGGTCAGAGCTTGTTTATTAGATTTGATTGAACGCTTTCGTCATGCCAACAAGGAGTCGATATTATTCGGTTAACTCAAAAGATTCAAAGCAACTCAAGTCCCCATAATTGGGAGTCGGATCCTCTCAGCATCGCTCACTACTGTGCATGCAGATTAATCCAAAACTCACGCTGTACAATGATCTGGTCCTGGTGGGCTGTGAACTTTTTGGATTTACCTTAATAACACCACGTCGAGGGACGCGGGACCCTGCCACTGAGAGGAGGAGGATCAGATTCCCTATATAATTTGCGAACCTTCATAGCCATGCATGTTTAACCATGACACGTAAACATATGTTACGGGATTCAATGAGGAACGTACACGTGGACTGTGACAGAGGAAAGGATCTATTTAAGTGGCACAATTACGAGTTTAATTAGACTAAAACATTTTCGAAACCAGTGTTATTTAGACTAGAGATATTTGGAAGTATACAGAAACGCTGTTTATGGCCTCATACGTCAACATATTGGGAATTTTGAATCAAATCAATGCGGCTGCACAATGACCAAAATCACATTTTCACATGACACTGAACCTGTTTTTGAACACTCTATTACAACTCAAAACTCCAGCCTTGTAAGGACTCGCCATTTAGACCAAACGTGTGGGTATTTAAAGAAAAAACAAGTAGAGAAATAGATAAGTGACGCGACGCCCATATACAACAGAGAGATATGGCCACAACTTGCATCAATCTCAGTTAGCCACAAAGTTCGTAGTTTCAAATACTAATGGATGGATATGGCTCGTATGAAGAAGAACCGTATATTAGTGAGCAACACATGAACCCCAAGTGCTGGCCTTTGTCCATTAGCCAATGCCTTTGGATTTTTGTGATGACTACTTGCTAGTAGTAACTCGCTATGTTCAGAATTATGTTTCCTACTTGATGGAACAGAGAGAAACCCATAAAATGGGCCAGTTAGGATTGGAGGCTCAGGCCCAACGAGGGGCAGTTGTGAGGAAAAGAGGAGAGCCACAGATGACTGACTGGTGTCTCAGGCACCAACCACAGCCATTCATTGCACGAGAGGCTATCCAGAACCTCATCCTCATGAGCCTCAGCCACACATCTTCCTCCTCTCCCACGCTTATTAAAATTAATCTCACACTACATTCAACCTGAAAGCACTCACTCCTGTGTATTTGATCTCTCTTCCCGCTACTAGCACCACCCCCAGCTGCGCTTCTGAGCTCTCTCCCGCTGGGTGATGATCATGGCTTCGGCCACCCTCTCTGTTGCCAAACCAACCCTTCAGGTTCCTCCACTTGTTTGATTGTCTCTTTCATCTTCCATGTTCCTAGGGACAATCATTTTTGAAGAAGGCACTGTAGTATTTGCTGATAAAATTGCTCTTTTTGTTGGTCCAGGGGAATGGAAAGGGGTTCTCGGAGTTCTCCGGCCTCCGCAGCTCATCGGGATACCTTCCCCTCTCTAAGAAATCCTCCGACGACTTCCACTCTGTTATTGCCTTCCAGACCTCTGCGGTGAGTACCTCCAATGCCTCTCTCTATTGCATTGTTAACTATGTAGATGCCATATACCTGCCACTTCACTAGTTCTTCACTTGCTTGACCCCTCTGAGGATCCACGAATCTCTCATGGATAATGTATGACTCCAAAGTCCAAACCGATACTCGTAATAGAATATTTAGTAGGTTCACATGCCTGTGTCTGGTGTTCTTCACATCAAAACCTACTGTCTGCTCTCGTTTCCTTAAAAGAACTAGGATACTTTATCAAAACCTACTGTCTGCTCTTGATCAAATATGCACACACACACACACACACATCAAACTGGGCCGTTCTTTCTTATAAATATATGAAAGAGAGAAGAACGAGACTATGAAATGTAGAATTGAGAAAAGAATGAATGGTTTAGTAAGTAAATTGAGGAATGTGAATGTGAAGGTAAAAAGCAGCGGAGGGTACAGGAAAGGAGTGGCGGAGGCAAAACTGAAGGTGGCCATTAACGGGTTCGGTAGGATCGGAAGAAACTTCTTGAGATGCTGGCACGGTCGCAAGGACTCTCCTCTCGACGTCATCGCCATCAACGACACCGGCGGTGTTAAGCAGGCCTCTCACCTCCTCAAGTACGACTCCACCCTCGGCATCTTCGACGCCGACGTCAAGCCCGTCGGCGACAACGCCATCTCCGTCGACGGCAAGGTCATCCAGGTCGTCTCCAACCGCAACCCCGTCAACCTCCCCTGGAAGTAATAATCACATTCACACTCAAATCAACATACATACATCTCCCTCCCTGATTATTAGTTATAACTTGTTATTCAACGAATGAAATTCGCGTGTGTGAATCGCAGGGACTTGGGGATTGACTTGGTGATCGAAGGAACAGGAGTGTTCGTTGACAGAGAAGGAGCAGGGAAGCACATTCAGGCAGGAGCAAAGAAGGTGCTCATCACAGCACCGGGCAAAGGTGACATCCCCACCTATGTGGTCGGTGTCAACGAAGGCGATTACAGCGCCGACGAAGCCATCATCAGCAACGCTTCTTGCACCACCAACTGCCTCGCCCCTTTCGTCAAGGTCCTTGATCAGAAATTCGGTAATAATCATTCATCACTCCGGCCTACTCCTTCAAATTTAAATACATCGATCCCATGATCATCATCGCCAACCCCCTTGTGTGTGTTTTTTTTTTCAGGAATCATCAAGGGTACCATGACTACTACTCACTCCTACACCGGAGACCAGAGACTGCTGGACGCCAGCCACCGTGACCTGAGGAGAGCCAGAGCCGCCGCATTGAACATTGTGCCGACTTCAACCGGGGCCGCGAAGGCGGTGGCCCTTGTGCTGCCGAGTCTGAAAGGGAAGCTGAACGGGATTGCCCTGCGTGTGCCCACACCCAATGTGTCCGTGGTGGACCTGGTGGTTCAGGTGTCGAAGAAGACATTTGCAGAGGAAGTGAACGCAGCTTTCAGGGAGAGTGCGGACAAGGAGCTGAAAGGGATATTAACAGTGTGCGATGAGCCGCTTGTGTCGGTGGACTTCAGGTGCACCGACGTGTCGTCCACCGTGGACTCGTCATTGACGATGGTGATGGGAGACGACATGGTGAAGGTGATTGCCTGGTACGACAACGAATGGGGTTACTCCCAAAGGGTTGTGGATTTGGCTGACATTGTTGCCAACAAATGGAAGTGAGCGTCTCTCCCACAACAGATTTGGCCCGTTTCTATTTTTGTATGATTCCATCATTTCTAGCTTCTTCTTCTTGTTTTTTTTTTTTTGCCTTCTTCAATTTTCTTACTGAAACCTGTACCCAGAAATAGAACCCTCAATTTTCTCTCGCCTCCATGTTCTGTAATAAAATTCTTGTCTCATTGAATTCGGTATGTTGATGCCATGCCAGGACTAGGAGCCCTCTCTTTGGCTTCAACTGTAAGCATAATGGCATGGAAAACTAAATGTACACTCAAACTTGGTCCCCTTGGCTATTTTCATGTGTGAGACTGTGAGTAAGCCAATTCACTTACTGTCTCAGTAACTTGGTGCATCAACCTGACATTGAATTGAAAGACCCAATCCAGTTGGAGCAAGTTCACTCCGAGATGATCAAAACGATATGTTTTCGTGATGTGATTTGTTAGTAGTGAAAAATGAAAAACAAAGAAAGAACAGAATTGAAATGAAATTTGGCGCAGGAGAAATCTGAGAGAAGGAAAGAACTTGTAAGTTGGGTTTGCTTTTGGCAGTAAGAAAGCCTCCTGACTCCATATCAGCGTTGAATAAGCTTAGGTTTATGGAATTTTGCAGAATTGACTGAAACAAAAACAAGTGTTTCACACTGACGTAATCTTCCCTCGCCTTTTTAATTATTAATTAGAGACCGTTAAGTTATTAAATTTGTTCGAACACGAGACAATTTAAATTCATCCAAAAGCAAAAAAAAAAATGTATCGAACTTTTAATAAGTAGAAACAAAATTATAAAATGTGTCTTGAAATATTTTTTTAAAACCGAAAACAAGATATGTTTTTTTTTTATCAACAGAACAAGACATATCTCAAACGCACTGTTTAAATACGCTTTTATTGATCCCCAGTGTACTTTATCTTTCATACTTACCAGTGTGTTGTTATAAAGTCAAAAAGACATTGGCACCCACAAAGATTATGGAGTCAAATGTTGGTGGCCCATGCTTAATTTCCGCCATCTCAAATCAGTGAATCACCCAAAAAGAAAGGTGGATCGCAATATCCAACGTGCTCCAAATTCCTCCAATCCCGTGAGAATTTCAGTTCATGTTTGGCAATGCATTTTGAAGCTCTGGAATGTATTCCACACAAATTTTAATAAATTTCAGTGCCAAATTTTGCAGATTTTCTGTCACTAGTAGGAAGCAGTGTATGCGTTGTTCTAAGCTTTGCTTTGCCTGCAATGTTTTATTATTTAGCGTTCAAGGAGGAGTTGGGTTGGAGACCTATAATCTGTAATGGTGCAATTGTGATTTTTGGATTCATTGTGGCAATCTCAGGAACCTGGTCTTCTTTGATGGAGATTTTTGCGCCTAAGGCCTAATTTGGCTCAAAGCATTTCAGTTTCAGTCTTGTCCGGTTCATTCAATCCAAGGGATTCAATACGAGAATTTTAGCAATGTCTAGTGTAAAATCTCATCCCTTGGTACAATCTGAGGGAGGATTTCAGTGTTGTGTTTTTAGAGTCCAAGCAAGTTTCAGTCTGATCTAGTATGAAATCTCAGCCCTTACTATGTTCCAAGGGAGGATTTTAAGACCTGTCTGAGATTCCATACACTTTCAAAGGGATCACATGAGATGAATAGTAGATGTTGTAAAGTGTAAACTAGTAAGGTTGTTGAATCATGAAATGAAATAAAACGTTGCCGATTTGCCAAAGTTATTGACTACTAGTGACAAAACTCCTATTACATCGTGATTTTAATAAAAGCAGAAATCATTTTACTTCATGAGCAGCTAAAACCCAGTTGTCTAAACTTTAAGGAACTAAACCTGCTCTGTTTTAGTCCTATTACCCAACTTGCCACGGGGATCCACAAATGATGATAACGACGACCTAGTTCGCTAGTCCAAAAAATTCTCGTCCTTTCACAACTAGGCAAAAAATTCTCATGCTCCACAGCCTCTATACAGCTCACCTTCATATTCACTGTATTGTTTTTTTTATTTGTTTTGTGTTTTCAAAAGCATCGTTTTCTCCTTTTACCCTCTTTACAATCCCTGTCGGTCACATTGTCATTTCTCTGGGACCAGACTGGAGTTTGTGTCCCGTTTGCTATTAAAAAAAAATACAGAGCACGTACACCCAAGGAAAACGTGGTACTACCATTTTCATAGAATAATTCACCAGTTTCAGTGTTCCACTTACATACACGCATAGATACACACAGAGCTCAGTGTTGAGATATACCTGAAGGCCAGAGAGAGGCTCCTCTGTTCTCAACCTCCGATCCCTCAAACATATATAATTATACATGACCACCACGGGAGGGAAGAAGAACCCGTCCCTTGTGAGCCTTGAATCAGTAATCATAATGATGTCACTTGCAGTAGTTGTTCTAAATAATAAGAATGTAATGGGTTTTAATAATATGATAAGAATAGAAGATGATCGGAGTTTGAACTTAGATGTCGCGGTCTCTGGCGCATTCAGGAGGCACTTGTGGGTAACGCTTACGATCGATGCAGTAGTTGTAAATTGTGTACTTCCTGCGAACCCACCGGAGCCGCTGCCACTGGGTGGCGTCAAGGTCGCGGAACTCTGCCTGATCCCACCATCGCTTACCCTGAGTGGCACAGAACTTGGCCTCCACGGAGGCCTCACAGCCATCGATGTGGAAGCCCTTGTAGGTGGCTATGAACGGAGCTTTGGACCAGTCCGTCTTCTCCAACCCACCCCTTGTGGCCCAGTCGTCTGCATTCCACAGGCTGTTGTATATCTTCATGGGCTGGTTAAATGGATATTTCACTCCCACATCATTGCTGTTCTTGAAAACCCTGATTGGCACATCGTCTACGAAGAACCTGAACCATCATTTTCATCTGTGTTATTCCATATGAAATAAAGGTTCCCCTGTTTGGAGGGAAAAAGGGCATATGTGAAATACTCACACTATCTGATACATGTTCCAGAGAACAGAGTATCTGTGGTATTCTTTGGAAGGATCAAACCAGAGGTAGATTCTCTGTTCTCTGTCACCCTTCCCTCCGGTGAACACGTTCGTTTGCAGAATGTAGGGCTGCCCTGTTCTGTTCCCCAGGAACTCAAAGTCTATTTCGTCGTGCTCTGAGTTTTGGGAAGATAGCTGCACGGTTCCATTCACAACAACAAGTCACACAAACATGTTCCGAACCAGAGAGAGAAAAACAGAGCCTTCGAACTAGAGTGGACGGAAAAAAAATGAAAACATGGGAAGATTTCTTACATAGAAAGCGGTGACGGTGCCAGCAGAATCCCCAGGAACCATCTTGATGTACATGCTAAAGTGTCCAAACAAGTAGGATCCTTTGGACTGGAAGCCAGTGCCTGTCAAAAATGGTAGCTCAACGATGAATAGATTCGTCACAGAAAGAGAGGGAGAAAAAGAAAATGAATAATGAAGGGTGAGCAGTAAAAGTACCAGTGTATTTATCGAGATAAAGCTGAACCTCGGAACCTCCATTGACGTACTTGATGTGATCAAAGGCCCAGGTAGGGTAGTAGTTGCGGCCAAAGGGTACATCCACGGGCCTCCTGGGGACACCGGCAAGGGCGGCGGAGCAGAGTGAGGCCAAGACGAGAGAGAGAGCCCAGAGAGAAGGAGCCATTTGTGAATGAGTGAATGAGTGGTGGGTACTTGTGGGAAGAAGACTGGAGTATATATAGAGCAGAGAAAGCAGGACAATCCCAATTCCCAGTTGGGCCCTTCATTGTTAATGACTTGATCTCTCACTCACTTGCTTTTTTTCTATTCAGAATGAATTTGAAGAAGTTTGGTAGAAGAAGCGACTAAGAATCTACATTTGTGAAGCCACCACGCGGTATCCCATTCCCTTCGTCCATTATTACGACCAGTGATGTACCAAGAATCAGACATGTAAAACATCTGTAAAAGGAGACTGAATAGATAAAATCTTGAGCATATCTCTCCCTCTGTCTTCACTTTAAATGGAGTAGTAAGTAATTCAATGTTGTCTTGTCCTAGACTATTCATTGAATTATGAGTTGTGAGGCGGAGGCGTACAAACGAAAAAGGGCAAGCATGGGTGTTATATATATATATATATATATATTCACATCATTAGGACTCCGAAGTTCCTCCAAAAACGTTTCATAAGGTTTTTCGTTAATTTGTGTAATCCGATCCAATTCATGGCAGGCTCCTAATTATTCGCTTTGGATGAAAACGTGTTACCATCCCACCTTCCTTTAGTGGCATTAAAAAAGACCCCAACATTAATCTTTAAGGTTGTTCCTGTCCTGAAAGTCTTTTCATCTTTAAATCCAAAATTGAATCTGAAGATTTTCCTGTACCTGGGCATATGAATTAGCGAACGGACTGTCCCAGCTTGTTTAATATTATAAAAAAAAAGTGATTTTGTAGATTAAACATGAGGTATCAAAATCAGCCGAAACTATATTATTTTCATCATGCGTACTCATGCTTGCTTTAAGGTTCTTCCAACAAATGGATATGCTGAGCAACCATAATAAGCAATATGTACTGTGAGTAATTAGATGTGTGTGATCGTTTCCAGTTGTGAGAACATGACTTGATAAATATGGGGGAAACAACAGAGTTAGTTTATCATCACAGAATATCAATTAAAACAAACTTAACGTCGTAGCCGTAGCAGTAGGATAACAAGTGTACAAGTCTGTAGATAATGGAAGCATTCATTAGATGAGTATGATAATAAACTGATAATTTAAATGAATGGAATCATATGGTGAAGATGGGACCAAGGTGTCTATGGTTGCAGGCGCAGCACCCCATGGGACGTTTGTGGTCCGTTAGGTTGACGAACCGCCCACCCGCCCACTTCCCAGCTTGGCTTCTTCTGTACCTAATAATTATTCTCTAATCTCCCTCTCTGATTAATCACATTCTACAACCTATGTCTTTAATACATAAGTTAGTTGACCTTTTGATGAGATTAAAAAGGTAGATAAATTATTTAATTATGAGGTATATTCTGTAATAGTTACATGTATATTACAAGTTAGGTAAATCTTTTTAAAGAAAAATAATCAATATATTACAAGTTAAGTAACTTCCTTAATCTCTCAAAAAAAGTCATCTAACTTGCATACGAAGGAATGGGTGTACTGGTGTAGTACTGCATACTATGCATCTAACGTCCATGCATTATTATTCTTGCATTATCATCAGATATGCATCCAATATTTTTGAGGTTTAATTGCATATGAGACTGTAATTGCAACGCCACCATGGATAATTGCTTCTCTGATATATTAATATCCAAGCAAATCTGACTATTATATATATATATATTGCTGATACTTTTGCTGTTGTGTGAATTAATTAAAGCCTGGAAGGGGAAGAGAGAGAGATAGGAACATGGCATGTGAGATGAGTGTGAGTTTAAGGAGCAAGGGGAGGTCGTGTGATTTAATATTAAAGATAAGCTGCAGCGTTTAAGGGCTTGTTTGAAAACTAAGTTTAAAACCTAAGTTTCATAGAATCCGAGGTAAAAATTAGGTTTCACAGAATCTGAAAAGTGATTTATGTTTGAGAAGTTATAGCTTTTACGGATTCCGAGGCAAAAGAGTGGATATGAAAGAGGAAAGTAAGAAAGAGAAAGAGATAAAAAGTAGGAAAGAGAAAGCCTAAATTTCAAATCTAAGTTTTAAATAATTGCTCCCAAACGAACCCTAAAATGAAATGATTGGGGATTGAGAGACTCATAATTTTGGCATCATCATCATCATCATCATCATCATCATCATCATCTGTTGGTATGCCAGTATATATATAGAACCACTTTCATACATGTGAACGCCCCTCCAAAAATCAAATCCCTATTTTGGGTGGGTGTTGTAACAATAAATTTACATATGTCGAGATAAAACACTTCTTACATATTTATTTCATAGATCATAAATTATGTTAAAAATTTAACCTATACCGCTGATCTAAATAAGTAGTTCTTCTGATTTCGTGCTCACCCTTAAAGATCCTTTCTTTCTTTTTTTATGTTTTTCTAATTATGTCTATATATCAGATTTAAGTACGGTTAAACTCAATAAAAGATAGCTTTCTCGTAGATGTTTTATGCATCTACTTCATACATATTTAAACTTAGATCTCATGTCTAAACAATGTTCTATATGCGAGTTTTAACACTTGAGATTGTATAAGGATTGATACAATATTTGATCCCTCGTGTTGGTCTTTTTTTAATTATGATTGGTATTTCAAGTTTAAAATCAAAGGTTTTGACTATTTAAATTTTATTTTATTTAAAGCATTGATCCATCTAATTTAATAAAAATCTAGATTGTTTTACATGTTAAAGAAATCAAACCACTAATTTTAAATTTGAGAGATCAAAACCAAAATGAAGGTAAATTTAGTGGGTGTCTAAGAATCTATTGGGAGAGTGATTTTACACAAGTCAAGGTAAGTATCTGTGATGAGTTTTATCTCGATTTGTGTACAACGTGGTTACAATGTAAAACCTAAACAAGCACCTAAATGACCAAATATTGTGTTAATACCCATTCAATAATTACCATCCAGCTCAAGGTTTTTACTTGTGTGTGTGTTTTTACATTTTGTGTTAATTAATGGGCCTGTTTGTGAACGCGGTAAAGAAGTATTTTTACGTAAGCCGAGGTAAATATGTGGAGGAGATTATTTTGTTTTGTGAAAAAATACTGTTGAACATGCTTTTGAAGAGTAAATAAGCTTTTCTAAACAAACACAATATCTACAAAGATCTTCTTTATCTCTTGCAAGTGATTTTCTCTGGAAGAATTGATTAAATATTTTCATGCACCTGGAGACATTCTATACCCCAAATATTTGATAGCCATTAGTATCAATACATAAACTCAAGCTTGTCAAAATCAATAAAATTTTTAAACTACCAGTTTAATAATTTTTTCTTGTTTGCCGAAGAAATCTTTTTTTTTTTTAAAAAAAAAGAATGAAAGGTTCTGTGCCATATGGTGTTTGACCAAAATCAATGGAGGGCGCATGGAGACAAAGATAACGTGCGCTGTATTGCAACTGCGTATCATTTAGTTAAGGTGAACGCTTACCTCTTAATTTGTGAAGGAACAGACCACCAGAAAACCATCACATTTTCCCTCTCCATAACTCCATCCATTGAAACACATAGGTGCTGTTGGCTTGTGACAGCGAATTTACGTCGTTTGTAAAAACACGTTTATGTAAGTTGAGATAACATTTATCTCACATATTTATCTCGTAAATCGTAAAATCACGTTGAAACAAAATGACTCGGTGCATATTTGGGAAGCACTCCCTTTCAATGGTGCACGCAAGCCAAGACAAAACCATATCGAAATCAGTAAAATCATCTCGGAATACGTAACTCATTTCTCCCAACAGATTCCCTACGCACACACTCATACCGTTAATCCAAACAGGTCCAAGTTTAGTATGTCCAAATCACACCACGAATAAGATATACCCCTCTCTGCCTATTCGACCGATCTGATTAGATCTAAAGGTTGGTTAAATTAGTTAATATAGGCATATTGAATGATAAATATAAAAATATAGATATTATATATATATATGATTAATAAGATGAACTCCCAGGTTGTATGGTGTATTAAGGATTGGAGGAGTGTAAGGAATGGTTAGATGTAATGATCTCAAAATGACTTTATTCTTAAGAATCATTTTAATTAATATTGGATTGTTTTGTGGAATAAATTAAATCTCTTAAGTGAAATTATTAATTAATAGACTAAAGCTGTTGCTTGTTAAAATAAAGATGGGAGCAGACAGTATTATATGTCAATTGGTTGGAAACTTGAGAGCCGAGAATGAAGTGGGGATTAGCTGGCCAGCCTTCACCTAATAACAGCCTTAATGATACTCACATGTACATACACACAGGTGTAATTTTAGAATAATTGAGTTTGGTATGATATATATGCCCATGCAACATTTAGAGCTTGTTTGATTTCTCTTCCTAAAATCTAGGTTTGATTTCAAAACCTAGATTTTGTATAGGTACTCACATTTATAAAAAAACTATTTTAAATACAAAACTTTGGTTTGAAATCTAGGTTTTGAAAATATTATTTTTTTGTCAAATCATACCATATCTCCTAATAAATTTTCTCTTGCATACTTTTTCTTTCTCTCTATTTCCTCTTTCATACCTACTTTTTGCCTCGAACTCCGTAAAAACCAATAACTTCCCAAACACAATCTTTTAAAACCTAAGTTTTGAATCGGAATCCGTAAAAGTCATTTTCCAAAATTTGTTATTGAAAACCTAGATTTTACCTCAGAATCCGTAAAAGCTATTCTCAACAGGATTTCTAAACGAGACCTTGACGTTCTCTTTTAGCTTCTATCCCAGTTCTTGGCTCCACATTTACAAACTTGTGTTGCATCATAATGCTTATTTCTATTAAGGGCTTGTTTGTCGTCACTTTCTGAAATCTAGGTTTGATTTCAAAACTTAGGTTTTGACTCAAAATCTAGGTTTTGTCCAAGTATAAAATTTTTCTGAAAAGCTATTTTAGTTACAAAACCTCGGTTTGAAACTTAGGTTTTCTCTTTCCTACTTATTCCTCTTTTCTATTTCCTACTTTTTTTCCTTCTTTCTCTTTCCTCTTTCCTACTTTTTTCCTTCTTTCTCTTTCTTCTTTCCTACTTTCTTTCTTCTCTCTCCCCTTTCCTACTTTTCATTCTTTCTCTTTCATCTTTCATACCTACTTTTTTGCCTTGGAGTCCGTAAAAGCTAATAACTTCCCAAACACAAATCACTTTTCAAAAATAGGTTTTGCCTCGAAATCTGTAAAAGTTATTTTCCAAAATCTATTATCCAAAACCTAGGTTTTACCTCGATATCTGTAAAAGTTATTTTCAAAATAGTTTCCAAACAAGCCCTAAATACAAATTTTGGCAGCGTTCATGACATTTCTTACACTCAATTTATTACACTTTTTCTAATACTTTTTTTAATCACTTGTTCCTTTTCGACTGGTTTACAGAAAAAGTTTAGATGTGTTGAGTACCAGGCTGTAAGATAATTTCTTGTCAAGGTGGGTTGATATTTGTTGCCCACTCTTTCATACACACACACACACACACATATATATTATATATATATTTACGGTATTTAGTGAGTGGTAAATCTAAAAACTTTCTTTATACTACATCGGTCCTTAATGAAAGAGTCAGTTTATTTTTTGGGAGGTTAAAAAAGTTTCATGAATTACTTAATTATAGTATATATTCAAACATATTTAAGCATATGATTAGAATATATATCAATTTATAAGCTGGGAAAATTAATTTAGAGAAAAATAATAAATATATTAGTTATTTAATTTTCTTAATTTATTAAAAAACAACTAATTTTTACACAAGGATACAAGAGGAAGGAGCAATTAATTTGTAAATTTAACGTTGGTTGTAATTCTGCCGCCGCAAAACTAGCGTTAGCCAGTGGTTGAAGACGTTGATATCTCTTGGCACTATGTGGATGTATTTTTTTTTTGAGTGAAAGATAGGCACTTTATTAAAAATCAGATAAATACATCAAGGCAAAGAAGATAAGAAGAAAAGGATTACAGACCCACAAACAGAAACAGAAAACAAACAATCCTAGATAGAAGGAAGAAGATTACATAAACCAAGAGCCTGACAAGAATGCTCCACAAGAGCAAGAGCCTCATTAACCAATCGAGCCGCGGAGATGTCTTCATTGGCAAAGATGTGAAGATTCCTTGCGCCCCAAAGGCGCTAGCAGAGGATACCAAAAGTGGAGCACCAGCGAGGATTACAGTCATTCATTCTGAGGTTTATGTGCCGCCAGCTTGTAAAGTTCACATTGAAGAAAGCTTGAAGGGTCTGCGATGGAATAACAAGAGACCATCAAGCTTGAGCTAATGAGCAACGCCGAAGGATGTGGTCAATATCCTCAACGCCACTTCCACAAATAGCACAAGAGGCATCATCTGTCATATACCTACGCATTCTCTCTTTATTAGTGAGGAGTCTATCATTCAGCACAAGCCATAAGAAAGTTCGAATTCTTTGGGGTCGTTTCCAATTCCAAGCTAGGCTCCAAAGCTTACTCTCATCATCCTATTGATCTTGTGTTAACAGCTCATAAGCAGATTTGATAGAGAATTGCTTGCCCAATTGCCAAATGAGATTGTCTGAGGAATCCTGGTGAGGGGGAGGCTTAATGTTCGCAAACTGCCTTAAGATATCCTCAGGTAATTTCTCTTGAAATTCACCCCACTTCCACTAGCCATCGAATGTGACAAAATCACTAACAGGCTTCTGCAATTCTTCACCATTGAGAGGGCTGAAGGAAAGATGCGAGATGGGCCCCAATTCACCTATCCAATGATCAGACCAAAACCGAGTAGTTCTCCCATTGCCAAGTTTCCATACGTAACCAAGGCCAAGATCATCCCAAACTGCCGAAAGATTCTTCCAAATGTGGGAAGCATTACGATCATACTTCTGTTGGGGCCATTTATCCTGCCAGTTGTATTTGGACCTAAGGACTTGCACCCAAAGCAATTCAGGCTAGGTACGTAAAGCGTGTGCCAACTTCATCAAGAAGGCGGAGTTTTGGCTAGCAAGGTCCTTCAATCCACACCCTCCATGCTGTTTAGGTTGACACATGGCAACCCATTTCATAAGAGGAACTCCTTTACGCTGTTCAGTAGAGCCCCAGATAAACTGCTTGATGATGCTCTAGGTAATCACGTGGTCTACATGGGGTAATAAGCTAGGGAGGATAACACAGATTGAGCCAGAGTGATCCTCCCTGCCAGAGAAAGGGTGCGAGTTTCCCATCCCTGTAGTTTACGTTGTACCCTTTCCTCTATGTAGCGGTATGTGTCCTTAGTCACCCTCTCATGGAGAAGTGGAACCCCTAGATATTTGCCAAGGTGATCAGTCTTCTGGAATCCCAAAGTAGTACATAAACTGTTGGCAGCTTGAGTTAAGACATTCCGAGAAAAGTAAACCTTGGTCTTGGTAGCATTAACCTTGAGGCCTAACGCTAGGGAAAAGTCTTCAAGAAGTTGCTGCATCAAGAGCGCCCGACCTTCATTAGCTACGTTGAAAAGAAGAAGGTCGTCAGCAAAAAACAAATGAGAAAGGAGAGGTCCTCCCCTTTTCAGCTGAACGGCCTTCCAGGAACCCCTGTGAACCTCATTACAAATAGCTTGCGACAATCTTTCCATGCAGAGAACGAAGATAAAGGCAGATAATGGATCCCCTTGCCGAATACCACGCTGAGGGCAAAAAGCATCCAAAGGGCGACCATTCCACATAACTTGCATGGAAGAAGTGGTTATGCATTGCATAATAATCCTGCGAATCCTCTCAGGTAGTTTAGCATCAACAAGAGTAGCAGCAATGAAATCCCAATTTAGCCTATCAAAGGCTTTTTCCAGATCAATTTTAGACGCCATCCAACCCTTCCTTCCACTTTTCCTCCTCATTGAGTGAATAACTTCCTAGCCAATAATTATGTTATCTGTGATATCCTGCCCTTAATAAAGCTTACTTGCTGAGGGAGAGTGAGAAGAGACATCACATGTTTAAGCTTATTGGAAATGATCTTAGTAAAGAGATTATAAATTGTTGAGCAGAGACTGATTGGTCTGAATTCCTTAAGCGCCTGAGGATGATCAACCTTAGGAATCAAGGCTATAAGAGTGCGGTTGAAACGCTAATCCAAGGAACCTCCTTCAAACACCCTCTTAACTTCCGCATAAACACTATCGCCCACAATTTCCCATTGTGACTGGAAAAACATTGCATGAAGGTCGTTGCTACCAGGAGATTTGAGAGGGTGCATGTCAAACAACGCTATCCTGGTTTCTTCCTTGGTGATTGGGCTGTCAAGGTTAGCATATATAAAATGAGGGATTTGAGGAAAGAGACCCGAGTACCTGAAATTCGAACTTCCGCTTCCCTCCAGAGAGTAGAGATTTTGAAAATAAGCAGTCACCATTCTTGCAAGCCTTGATTGATCTGCCTCCCATAAACCAGAATCGTTTTTAAGCAAAATAATTTTATTGTTCATGCGTGTGATTAAGGCTCTTGCATGGTAGAACTTTGTGTTTCTGTCCCCATCGTTGATCCATTGGCTGCGAGATTTTTGTAACCACAAAGCCTCCTCCTGCAAGCACACATTTTCATAATCCAATAACAAATTTCTCTCAAGCTCGACAAGCTTGGGCAAAAAAGGGCAACCTTCAAGCCTTTTCTGGACCCCACATAGCTGTTGCCTAAGACATCTCTTTTTATTTCTAATATTCAGCCAAATTCCTATCCTTATTCCAAGAATTAATACCAAATTCTAAAAGTCCGAATGCAACACCCAAGGCGCAAGGAATCTGAATGGGGCCTGGCTGTTATGCTTCTCCCCCACTTGTGTAATGAGAAGCGGCCTATGATCACTTTGAATCTTTGGCAAATGCATAACCACACAGTTGGGATGACATATGAGCCACTGTTGATTACATAATGCTCTATCAAGCCTCACCATGAGGCCTCCTCGTTGGCAAGTAAATCTTGGGCCTTTAAAACCCAAGTCCATAAGCCCAGCACTTTGAATAAAATTAATAAAAGACTTATAGCCAGGCCTAACACAGTTTGAACCCCCTTTTCTATCCTCTAAAAGAATGGTGGCATTAAAATCCCCAGCTAAGAGCCAAGGAGTAGCAGGGTCCACATGAAGCTTAAGGAGATCCTTCCACAACCATTCACGCGTAGAGGGGTAGGACTTCCATAAATAGCAGTGAACAAGTAAGAATTAGATCCAGTCGGATCAGTAATAAGAGCATGCATGAATTGCCTATGATTTTGTAAGACTCTTAAATTAACATCTTCCTTCCAAAGAAGCCAGATACCTTCTGAGAACCCAGAAGACTCAATCCGATGGGACCTAGGATAATTTATCTTCCTTATAGCCTTTTCAGCCTGTTTTCCAGAAATTCTTGGTTCCACAAGAGCAACAATATGAGGTCTGTATCCCTGTAACAAGGATCTTAAAGTGCAATGGAAAGAAGCAGACACTGCCTCTTGGCAGTTCCATGTGAAAATAGAATGATTCATTGGAAGGGCAAGAATTAATGCTCTTTCTCATATTTTTCTGAGATGGAATCATCGTCGAAACCAAGCTCAGTAGCCTCTGCATAGAGCATGTCGTCTTCAGATTCAATTGTATGGCCCAAAGCCTCAGCAAGCGCATGGTTCAGTTGCTCCGACGGAATGGCCAAAGTGTCTTTTGTCTTAAACTTAGACACTTTGAATTTGGCCCTTGGAGTAAGTTGAAGAGGCCTATTGGCCTTACCCTGATCAGGAGGCTTTGGAGAGCAAATGGACTTGCCTATCCTTGAGGAAATCGTGGGCCGTGATGTAGGTGGCCCAAAAACCTCTTTGGGCTTCTCTCTCTCGTCAACAAGAGAGGATAAGATAACTGCCGAGTGGGCAGGTCCAAGCGTCGTGCACAGGAGAGATTCCTTGTAAGCAGGAGATGCGAAGATTGAGGAAGAGGAAGCAGAAGGAGCTTTAGTTTTGGATGTACCTGCGGCTACAGCAGAGGAAATGTCATTGTTGGTCGTTGACTTATGCTTGGGGACCGTGCTCATAGCTTTTGTGGTAGAAGCTCGCATGCTAACAGGGACCCATTGCTGAATATCCGCAGTACGAGGATTGCCCTTATCATGAATCACGTCGCTATCTAACAGTTTGAGGGGAGCAAATCTGTTGCCTCCCTTATCACCAGCTTGAAACGAGCCCTGATCGCCTCTTCTAACAGCTTTGGTGAAACGCCCATAACGAGGCTTTACATGCATCCAGTCTCAGAAGTCGTAGTCAACACGCGCCGCTGATTCATGCCCAGAGTTAATCATAGGGGAAGGATTCACTACCTGAGGAGCTATCGGAGTGTTCTGCGTCGACAGTCATTATGCTCGGAGAGGACAAGCAGCCTCTAAATGCCCATAACGTCCACACCCATAGCAAATAGTGGGGAGGCCTTCATACTCGATGAAATGTATTGCACCATCAAGCTTAATCTTAGACACTAAGGGCTTGGTCAAGTCGAGTTTCACAGCAAGCCTTGCGAACCTCGCTTTCTGAAATCCCTCCGTGTTGTAATCGATTTTCAGCACCTACCCTATGACTTCTCCAATAGCTCTTATTATACTCTTATGATAGTAGTGATAAGGATGACCTGGAAGACGAACCTATCCATACACCTGTCGGATCTCCAAGTTTGCAGGCGACAAGCTCGGCTCCCAGGGTGAACAGTTAGGTAATGACCCATCACCACCCAAGGCCCCCTAACATCACCTTCTGATAATCAGTGTCATTCTCCAACTTAACCATATAGCAGCCAACTTCCAGCTCTGTCAGTTTGAAGCCTCCGGAGGGTTTCCACAGGGAGGCAATCTTCGCATGTAAAATATCCTGTCTGATAAATCTGCCTAGAGGCTTAACGATGATGGCATGCTTCATACACTGGGACATCAGAGTTTTAATCTGCCCAGAAAAGGTAATCGACGGGATAAGTCCTTCCAGGCTGACCTCAACATCTCCCTGTTCAAGCGCCAACTCAGCTACGCCATCATCAGTAAGACTGGACGTAGAGGATACCTGCCCCACAAGTTTATCCTTGAAGGAGACTGCATGGCTCGAAGGAGACTCTAAAGGAGCATCTCCAGGCAGGGTTTGAACGATGTCTTGATCATGAGGATGCACGTCACCTTGAGGGAGAACAACAATAGGTAACTGTTGATCTTGGTCCTCCATATTATGATCCCGGTTGTCATCCTTATCTCGTATCTTCACCTTCTTCGTTGAGCGGTTCTCATCAGCACCAGGCGTACGAGTTTCCTTGAGCACGAGCTCTACAGTGAGAGAAGTTTCCATCTCTACTAAGGGTGGTACTACGTGGATGTATTTCATTTGTTCATACTCTCCATTTTATTTGCCCATCAGGGGCGCGGTAGCCCAAATGCCTAATTTACTGATTGCTAGTGTTATACTACCTCCTGCGATTGAATATCAATGGGATTTAACTTTTTTTAAAGAAATTAATAAAATTAATTAACGTGATATATCTATAATTTTTTAAATTGATCTGTCTAACTTATAAATTAATAAATAATTTAGAATAAAATAACAAATATAATCTTAATCTTATGTCCCAAGTGCAACCATCGTTCTAATATTTTTTTGTGCAATTTTGTCCCTCAAGTTTTTATTTTGATGCAATTTCATCCCTCCCCTAACACCATTAACTTTTAACCAATTCTTTTAGAAAAAATTAATCTTTTAATTCACAACTTTTAACTCACTTATAATTCTGTCTTTCAAACTAGTTTATGAAATTAAGCTAAAAAGAATGACCATTCAAGTCCCCTCAACAATTTTTCATGAGGATTCCAGAAATTAAATTTATTTACAATAATTCGTCTATTTATGGTAAAAAATGACACATATTCTTTTAGGGTTAGTTCATGGTTATAAGAATGAAATTTTTTCATTGTACCAAAATTTTATGAAAATAATATCTATGGCTCATTTTTTCATGAGGATTTTAGAATTCAAATTAATTTTTTAAAATTCATCCATTTCACGCTTGAAAAAGGCCACATCTTATTTTAAAACTAGTGTAAGGTTAGAAGAATGAAATGTTTTTCACTATCTCAAAATTGTATGGAAACAAAATCTATAACTCAATTTTTTAAGAAGATTATAGAAATCAATATTAATTTTTTCATACAATAATTCGAGGGACTAAATTATAAGTGAGTTAAAAATTGAAGATAAAAAAATTAAATTCCCCCAAATGAATAAATTAAAAGTTAGCAGAATTAAAGAGACGGATAAAATTACATGAAATTAAAAACTTGAGTGACAAAATTACACATAAAAAATATTATGGTGCAATGCACATGAGAATGTCGAGATTATATGCACTATTTTAACTTATAATTTAATTATATACATAACTATTTTATAATATATGTTACAATTAAATCATTCTTTTTTAATCTCCATGAAAGAGTCATGTTAAATTTGATGTAATACACCGTTATTTACATCTTGAAATGAAAACCGTGCGATAACATCTCTAACTTATGTTTGCAATCAACGTTTTCTAAAGATCAATATTCTTTATTAAAAAAATTCCGAGCATAATTAACATTCAACCTTGCAACCAAAAAGCGTAACTGTGATGGTATTTACTTTCACTAAGCAATCTCCAATGTTTATACCGTGCTACTGCCTAAAACAGGAGCTAAAATAGTATAGAACTGAAAAAATAAATGAATGAATAAAAATTGAAAATACAAGGGAGCAAAGTGAAGAGCCCCAATCTCTCCGTCCCTCTCCTCCCACCCAATCTCTCATCTAATATATGGAACAGAAAATATACACAGAACTACATCTCAGTTGAGTAAATTATCTTCTGATCCTTGAAAGATAGCACTGTACACGTGCACCGAAAAATAAAATTGCAGTAAATATTAAGACCATCAGGGCTTCAATTGATGAATCCAGAAGTTAAGGGGCTGAACTGAAAAAAAGCATTCATCTTTCAAGGACCAAAATAATATTTTACTCCTACACGTCCTTAATTGCTTTCATCACCCTAACTCTCCTAGAACAACCAGTGCTTCCTCCTTGGTTTATGCTGGATCAGTGCATCTGCAATGAAAAGGATAAAACAATGCAATCAATTCATAAATTCGTGTTCAATACTCTGACCAAAACAAGCAGCTTCTAGGAATTTAGGGGTGAACCAACCTCGAATTTCGTATAGTGAATTGTAATGAACCTCTGACCAGAAGCTCAACCACAACTCTGAATCATCAACAAATGAATAGAATGCTCGCATCAACATGCTTTTTTTCATAACTAAAGATCTGTAAGATCTGAATTAAGGGCAAGCAAAATATCCTTTTGATTTTATAAGACAAGCAATTTCCACCAGATGCATCGATTCATGATTAATTGAACAAGCTTTTTGACCATGGTGATGAGTTCTTACCACGCTTAGGCGCCTGGTACTGTGGTGTGATTTCAATGAAGCAAGTGTCTCTGAATGATGTTAAAAGGCATATCTTCGCTGCAAACTAAATTACAAACAAGCCGGGTTATATTAAATTCTAACAGCTAACGGTAATACACAGCAAATGAAGCAAGAAATATGGCTGGGATTCAATTTCTTTATAGCCGCATGTATGCATACGCTCTCCACCAATTTCCAGGTGTGATCTTGGATCACAACACAAATAGTCTAGTGTAATAGAGCATATCACCTTTTTTATTGAAAGAAACTATTTGAAAACAGCATAACACACCTTATCAGCAGCTGCCTGTAAGGTAACATGGTCCCCCCATTCTCCAGATCTGTCATGAGGAAGATAGATGGAGAATGAAGTAAGTTTTACACCAGCTCAAGCGATTAAAAACATTTGAGCACAAAGGTAATGGCTCAATGAATATTAAACGGCATCAATGAAATTTGTCTGAAAGACACATACTTAGCCATTTTCTTGTAATATCGTTTGTACTTCATTGGGACATAGCATTCATACAAGGGGCGATGGTCTTTGAGCTGGCAAAGAAGAATTTTAGGCAGATAAGCATTCCAAATTCTCTATGTATTATCTTAATAGAACTGTTAAATTCCACACTTATCCACTTTAAGCAAATGACAATTTGCATCACCACAACAACAACATCGATGAAAACAAACCTTGTCCCACTAGATGGAGTCAGTTACATGGATCACGTGACACCAGTGTGCTCTATTGTAATCAATATCCTAAAATAAATTATTAACCAAAAGATCTCTTTCTATAACCTCATTAAAAGTACGTTTTGGTCTTCCTCTAACTCTTTTTAAAAGACTTCATACATGGATCCCATGACTCCAGTGGGCTCTATCGTAGGCCAGATCCCTTGATAGGTTATTAATTAAAAGATCTTTCTATAACCTCCTTGAGAGTACGCTTTAGTCTTGCTTTATCTCTTTTCAGAGGACTCCGTACTGCTCAATCCACCTACTTTACCGGTGCCTCCAATGGCTTTTTCTGAATATGTCAGAACCACCTCAAACGATTTTCCATCATTTTCTTAGTAATAGATGCTGCTTTAAATCATCCACAAATTTGATCGTTATGAATCATATTCATTCTAGTATGGTCACACATCCATATCAGTGCAATAAAGCATTTTGTGCACATGTTATCTCTTTAAAGCCCAACATTCACTACTATAAAGCATTGTTGCCCTTATAGCAGTACAATAAAACTTTCCTTTTACCTTATTAGATACTTTTCGATCACAAATAAATCAAGTAGCTTACCTCCATTTACATCATCCAACTTGAATTCTATGATTAACATCACAATTAATTTCACCATCTTTTGTATAATAGATCCCAGATACAAAAACTTAGTCACTTGGGGGATGGTTTAATCCCCAAATATCACCTCCAAATAGCTTCCAACTTGTCTCTTATTAAAATTGCAGTGCATATATTCTGCGTTGCTCCTATTCAGAGGAAGGCCCTTTGACTCCAAACCCTTCTCTAAATCTCAAGTTTAGACTTTAGAGTTAATCTCCTCCCTTGATTCGGCCAAAAGAACTATATCATCAACAATGCAAGCATCCTTTATCACAACGTATAAACAATTTGTATTTTGGTTTATCAATGTATGTTATCTCTTTTACTTCCCTTTCTCGTATGTCAAGTTAATGCAAGCATCCTTTACAAACATATTAAACATATCTTGGACATTTAAAAGAATCAAACTCGAACTATGCCCCCTCAGGAGAATGAAATCACTAATTTAAAACTCATTCATTTATAAATCAGCCAATCTCAACCTTTAATTTAGTTAAACAACCACAATCCAAGAAAACCAGATGTCCTCATAGCTAGCAATATGTATTTGGCTTGCACTTTCTGAGTGGACATACCTGTTTCACAATCTCTTTTCGGACATTCTTGTGGTATTCAGGTGACCTATACAACTGTTCTGAGAGTGCGCGGAACTGCAAGATAGGGAGAACTGCCAATAATAAATATTCTAGTCAGATGATTTTAGAAAGAAGTTGCCACAAATAATAACTGACAATTTCCGTCTCCAGAAACTTTGACTTCACATAGACCATACATGTTCAACCTATAAAATTCAAGAGACCAGTTTAATATCTCTCATTGTTCAACCTATTAAGAGTATAGCAGGAATGGGTGTATAGCATTAAACGATATGATCCCTCATTGTTTGTGACAATACATCATTAGATTAAGTAATCTTAATTTGAATGCCCACTCCCACTTTGTATACATATAGTCTCTAATATAGTCTCTAACTTCTCTCGATATAAATAAGAAAACACAACACTTGCTTGACCAATGATGTTATTAACCATGCATGATGAACACTTGCTCATTATTACTATTACAGCCATCTTTTATCAGATCTTTGAAGCTTTAGAGATTCCTGTCAAGAAATAGCTGAAATACACAGCTGCAAGATAGCATACCTCTGAAGAAGGCGCTGGTGATCCATACTAGCATCATTTATGTCAGGTATGAAGGTATTAATACGGGGCACATGCTGAAATTTCAAGTTTATAAAAAAAAAATTAGTAAAGCACAAAATCTCAGACAACTTTCTCTCCCACCTCCTTTTACAAAAGGTGAATAATCTCTCTCCATAGTCATTAGTACACAACTGTAAAGAAAGTTCACTTTTATATGACATGACAGTGCAGAATACCACAACAAAGTCATTAAGAGCCACATCCCAAAAGAGTCTAGAGGGAGCAAAAGCGGCAAGATAATAACAGAAAATATCAAGAATGACAGACTCCTCATGATCCTCAAAAAGAATTATATCCATCCCTTCTCCTCAGTTGAATTTTAGTGATATTTTTTTTTCGCCTTTGAATTTAACTGATAAGATTTGCATAATTAGCATTATAGTCTATCTAACAGGCATTTGAGTGATTATAATACGACCAGAATTGGTGCAAAAATTAAAGTAAAAGGCAATGTTCGATGATTTGGGCGGTAAAGAAGTTGTACGAATTCTTACAGGAACAGATGCCAGGTTAGAAAGGCGCCTACCAACTGCACCATCTAATTTGGCATACTCTTCAGTTAACACAACAGCAATCATGCGGTCATCCTCAATATCATGTTGACTACTGAGAGAAGTTGAACTTGAACTTTCACCAATATACTGAGTTCCATTCATCATATCTTGGGATGGCAATAACCAAAAACTTTCAACCAGAAGCCAATTTTACAATGATCCTAATAAACCTGCAACAATTGAAAGACCTTTATCCAGAAGAACTCTCCACAATTGTGGGTTTTTACACCAGGGACATTTTTAACATGAAGTTTTAATACACACCACATAAGAAAGCAACACAGACTGTTTATTAACTTACATTTATAAGAATATCTATCCAGAAGAGTACTTTGAAAAGCGTTTTACAATATGATGATGATGCAGCAATTGTTACAGTGTAAATCATACAGGCCAGACATCACCCAAAGGAAAAGAAACATTAACTCAACCTTCTAAGGTTAGGAAACCTTTCACTGCGTACGATCGTTTTGTTATTTTTTGCCTGAGCAGATATTCGAAGTAAATAACACCATGACAGGTCAGGACCTAATATGAGAATGACGTGCGCACTGTACCATAATGACTCATTTCATCAATAAAGCTGCAATGGACATAAACGGAATTCCAAGTTTATATGATTGGTTGACTTCACGGTTTCGGAGCAAGTAAATTTCGGGCTCGCGTCGGAAGAAAGTCATAGCTCGAAACCAAATATAGCTCGATTGATCAGAGGTGGGCTTACAGAAATGGCAGCTTGACTTGAGGCATAAAAGTTAAATTAAAAAATCAGATCTAAGCAGTTGATTGCTGCACAAGAAGGAGCGTTCTGCCCAACACACAGAAAAATGAAGTAAAAATGGCATGACTTCAACATCACGATTCACAGCGATCCAAACCTAGAGGCTGAAGATCGGAAGCAAGAAAGCAAACACAGATATCGATCAAATCAAGAATACCCAGGAATCAAAAGAACCCGACAGCAACAACGGCAATAGGAACAAAAAGAAACAAGAGAATAAGGAAGAAAAGAATACCTGCGATTGTGCAACGATTGAGAAGCAAGAATGAAGAAGGAAGCTGTGTGAGAGGATTAGACGGAGGAGGAAAGAATATGGGAAAAAAGATATTTTCAAACTCGCGTTTTAGGTGGGATAAATCAGGGACAATTACGCGCTAAGCCAGGGAACTAATACCAAGTCGATTTTTTTTCCCGAGCAGTAATAATAGTAATTAACAATATAGACAACAGAATGGAAACGACATGAGTCGGAGAGAAATAGAAATTGGAGCGACGTGGCTGCCATTGGTTGGCAGTTGAAAGGATCTGGTTGAAATTCGCGGGTTTCCGAGTTACACAGGTAGCCAGGAAGTTGGCGAGTCACGACTCGGGACGCTTAACGTCTCACCGGTTAGTAGGCCCCACCCGTGAAACGTTTCCATGAGAGAGATCTCCGATCCCCACCGGAACAAACACTTCATAGAATTTGGCGCAAGAAGGCGCTTCCTGGGGTTGCGATGGCTGAGGAAGTAGGGAGGGGGCAATGGACGGTCAGGATTGCGCGAAAACGGACAGTTGAGCTGCAGTTAGGCATCGCAGGTGACGTGGCGAGCCAAGCTTCAAGAAAACGACGAAGCACGGGGCCGCAGAGGATCCGAATGCCACAGGTTTCGATTTCTTTTTGGCGCCGACTCCATTGTGGTTTAGGCAACAGGATATGTAGGCTACCATCACAACTGGAAATGAGGCCAATGAATATGAAAATGAAATTCATTTTTATAACAAAGTTTGTTTGGTATAAAGAAATGGATGTAAAATTGAATTTTATGTGGATATCAATTCAACCAAAAAGTTGAAAATGATTTCCATGGGTTGGCATATGGATTTGTAAAAGGCTCCATGGAATTATCATTTTGCCTTCTGCTTCATCTATTCATTTTCGATCCATGATTCACCGGCGAGTACAAACTAACTGACCGACCTCCCACTACGTGACTATGATAGATTTGTGATTGACCTTCGGTGATGAGACGACGACAGATCTACGAGCACAAATCAATTGACCTCCAGCCAGCACAAATGCTGGAAGTTCCTTTGACGGCTTCAAAACAAAATCCATGGTCGTAAGTACGTCACTGCTGTTTGCTGTAGCAAAAGCGGAGAAAGCCGAGGCGTTGTTGCTGGTGGAGTTGGGCAACGTTGGTGAGGGAAGGTTGGAGATATTGAGGTCGAAAGGGTCGAAGAGGAGGAGCGACGAAACTAGCGATGGAGGTATGTGATCTGTGATAAAAATGCGACGAATGTTTGTGCTCGCCGAAGTTGGCGATGCTTGCAAGGGAGAGAGAGCAATGAAACTATGATGGGTCTGTGCTCGCCGGAGGTTGATCTGCAACAGTAATGGATGAACAGGGACTCCATCCAGTTTGCAATGGAGAAGGAAATGAGGGTATTTTTTTTCTTTTAGTGATAAGGGTAATGTGGTATTTTCATATAAAAGCTAGAATTCATTTTTGAGACATACTAAGCGTACTTTTAAATTCCATATCTATTTCTAAATCTATATCAATTTCCATTAAAATCGATTATGCGTACCAAACGGGCCCTTTGTCTCCCCATTTCCACCAATCAATCGTTTAAAATGTGTGAAAAAGATAAAAAAAACCATAGAAATTGGTAAAAGATAAACATGTGTTACATCATTTCAAAATCCCACAAAGACATTTAGGGTTCAATCTAGCATTTACAAAATTTAAAGGAAATAACAAAATTTGGTAATTTTATTTTAATTTCGTAAAATCTAGATTGAGTCCTAAGACATCCGTAGGATTTTGAAATGATCTGTCACTTTTCTATGAGAATTGTAAGAAAGAGGGGGTTGATCCCCAAAAGAAAAATTAGGAAGGAATATTTAAAAAAAAATCACCATGCTTCAGGCTCGACAAGATTCGCGTCTATTTCGAATAAAATGAATAGTAAACAAATAGAAAAAAAAAAGGCTAAAGTATACTTTTAGTCCTTTAAGTTTGCGTCAAGTGTCATTTTAATCCTTTAAGTTTAAAAAGTGCACTTTCAGTCCCTCAAACTTAACGCCGTTAGTTTCTCTTAACGGAAAATGCTGACTCATCAAATTTAATCGATAACTGTGCAATAAAACGTTCACAAATCATACTTACATTTTAATTATAACTTAATAATATAATAAATTTGATATTTTAAATTGTGTAAAATAAAAAACTATCTAAAATAATGGCGTTAAGTTTGATGAATCAGAAATTTCCGTTAAGAGAGATTAACGGCGTTAAGTTTGAGGGATTAAAAGTGTACTTTTTAAATTTAAAGGACTAAAGTGAAACCTGACCCAAACATAGAGGACTAAAAGTATACTTTAGCCTAAAAAAAATTGTTTTCCTTCTCTAAAAAGGGAACTTCAGTGGAGGGAGCCGTTACTCCTCACGAAAAGGTTTGTGTTTTCTTTTACTTTTATTTTCTTTTTGGCACCAAGAACGCAGAACAGGGAAAAGTTTTCTGTATAATTGAGAGCATAATCAACATGCCTCTTTTATGTTGTATATATATATATATTATGTGCTGGTTTGAAAACGCGGTAGAGTAGTAGTTTTATGTAAGTTGAGATAAATATGTGAATTAGATTATCTCGTTTTACGGAAAAATACCGTTGAATGTGCGTTTGACTTTTCTTAATGCTCCGCCAAACAAACCTACGAGTTAATGTAATTTGAGCCTAACATGTATACAAGCAGTGAATACAAAACCCTAGATGGTAGAAATGGGCTTGAATATACTAATAGGGCCTGGACCTAGGGGTGCAAACTATTTTTTGAGAAGATAAGTAAGACTTATTTTTAATATTTTTAAAAAGAATTTAAGTAAAAATTCAGTGGGTTCAAATTAGCAAATGAGTGGGTACAAAATAAATCACATAATACTAATATATACCTAATTTTTTGGAAGTCAGGGATGCGGCTACACCCAGTAGGAACCAAGTAGGTCCGGCCTTGCCTACAGGATATACAAAACAGATTTGGGCGTATGCTCTGACACCACCAGCGGAAAGATTCTTACCTGTCTTCCTCAATTCACAACCATGAGTCATGCTTCTGTTTGATACTCGTTACAAGTTGAAAAAAATTCATCATGGTATGAGAAATATACAGCTTAGCTATAGGATTTATGGTTTTCACGGTAATAGATATACAGAGGTAAACCACTATAATCACTCCCCATCACACCATCCCCAACTGTTATAACACTCCCAGTGGCTTCTAGTCTTCTATTGCATCAGCATCAGCATCTGATCTCTCTGCACAATAACCCTTGTTTATGATCTTTGCTTATTTTGTGATCTGAATGCTATTACCATAAAAGCAACATGAGCTTAAACCAGTAATAATATCTGGGTGGCTATGGATTTCATTCACCATTATTCTTCAACATCTCCTCCCTGTGCCTCTTGATGGACAGCTGCTTCTGCAAAATTATCTTCTTGTGGAATCTCTTTATGAACAAATCCGCCACATGGTCAATGTCGTCCTCCAATTTGAATTCCTCCCCTGCCTCCTCCTTCGAATTCTTCACCATGTCAATAACAGATCCCCCGAAATCCTCTGACTCCAACAGAGTATGCGTCAGATCCGGATACTTGTCTTCCTCCTCATCCTCCCCCTTGTCGTACCTGTAATAACTTTCATACCCATCTTCACCTCTTCCATCTGCCAAGTTTGTCTCCATGGGACTCGGAAAAGCCTCGTAGCAGTAGGCATTCTCGTTATGGATCTCCATGGCGTTGCTCTGGTCGACTCCATCCTGCAGGAAGCTATCTTTATTGGGACGGGAATGATGGCCCAGAACGGACTGGAACTTGTGGGAAATGGAGCTCATCAGAAACTTCCTATTATTCAGCAATGAGAATATGATCAAGCGCGCCTTGATAGCGTTTGTCTTTGTCTTCGGAGCCAAGGCTTTCGACTTTGCCATTGACTTCAGAGCAGCTATGATCTGCTTCAACAACACAGGTGTTTTGTTCTTCATCTCTTCACTCCTCTGTAAAAAATGTACACCTACAGTTTTCAAGAAGGGATTTTGCGGCTAGATTAAAAAGGTCTCTATCAAAAAATCTTATCTGGGAACTCTTGTGTGCGCGAATGATAGGTAGATGGAAGGAGAGATTGTGAAATATCAAGAGGGACAGTTGCACTGAGCTTGTACTTTGTGGGTGCAAAAGCAGTGATTTGGCATGAAACACTACAAGGTGGGTTCAAGGGTTTATATAGAGAGATTGGATTAGCTATAATTGCGAGTAAGAGGGCTAGACACAATAAGAGCGAAGGAAGATTGGTGGCTAAGGAAAAGGAAGGAAAAGCTAGTGCTTGAAAAAGCACAATAAAGTAAGGGACAGGTGGCCTTGCGTGATTGGCCCTGGGACTAATAGCTGGTCTAATGGTATGCGAAGGAGCCTTGGTTGTGGGGTCAGATGGGGATTTTTGCTCTCTTCTGCAATTAAATATTTCATATTTTGAATATTTGATTTCATCAAAAGCAGAAACAGAATAATGATATTATGGCCCCCTTACTAAAGGCAGACTAATTTTTGTCAGAGCTTAGCCATTTTTTCCCATTTGGCTCTTCATTCAATAATTTGAGCCCAGTTTATTGGGGGGAAAGACCTTTGAAGCTTTTAAGGAACTGAAAAGAATGAATATTGGTGGACCTAACCCCATTATATGTTCTACGGTATAGCTTCTGTTCAAAATCATAACTTTTATGTTTCCACTTTTTTTTAGGCTTATTGACTAAAATAACCATATGCTGTTGGCAATTACAGCTTCTTTCTCTTGAGGCTAAGATGGCACAAATGGCATTTGCGTTTGTTTGGTCGATGCTTCTGTTAGATGTTATTCTCTTTCCTTTGAAATAAGAATGTCATTTTTTTTTTTGCTGAGATCTTCAACAAAACGAGGCCCCCCCATAGATTATTCAGAAATTCCGGGCCCCTACCATTGCTGCAACAAACAAAGTTTTAGGGCTCTGTTCAAAGCTTAACCCTTAAGGTTACCTAATAATAATATCTTCACATTTTTTTTTTCAGTTATCATTTGGCTCCTACCTACTTCTCTAAGTGTCCACTTGCTGCTTGTTTTTTTGTGAGTCTGATACCAAACAGCAATAGGATATATCGCAGATAATGGAATTGCAGTGCAGGCTTCATTCATTACTAGTCCACCATTTATTAATAAATAAATATATAACTATATATAATAAAACATTATTATAGATAACCGCACTATTTACAAACTATATATATATCATCTGCATAACTCTACGCTAGCTCTAATACTCAGGGTTTGTGTGCAAGTTTAAAATAAGTGGACCTTCCGGTGCAGGTAGGATGTTGCATGCAGAACTTCTGTAATTTATATCATGTTTTTGTAATGCTCCCCAAAATTCCCACATATTAAACGAGTTTTAATGTGGAAGAAATTGAATATATATATATATATAAAGCAAAACAGGCTGCTTTATGAACATCCAGATCCATTTTATAAAGCATATATATAAATACAATATAGGGATGCCTGCATATTTCCAAACCACATGTGGATACTGGTCCCCAAAACCTAATCTGTATTGCGACATGTACTCGATCCAGACCACAAAACATGAAGCTAGCTAGCTGTGCATGTCCATATGTGGTTGGGTGATAAAATAGGGAAAGGATCCTCTCCACTACTCAAAAAGTAGTGGAGATCTTCACTGCACATCCAACGAACTTTTCCCATCCATGTACGCTTTCTGAGAGCTTTACGCAGTTTCAAATATGGCTGCTAGCTAGCTATGGTTTTGATGTGTTTGTTCTTGAAGAATCAGAGAGAGAAGAGACGTGGGTGCTTTCGAAAGTAACTAGGAAAACGCATGCATCGATCTTCCCTTCTCAAGAATCTCATTTGACCTAACTTAAAACTTAAAAGTAGACGCACCACGTTGGGTCCCTTTTGATAAACTTCGTGGAGATCACGGGAAGGGTCTGGGTGGTGCAATAGTCTGTAAAGCTCAAAACTTGGCTAATTTATTAATTTATTTAAGCAGCCTTTGATTCTGGATTTTTTTTCAAGTAACAATAAATAACCACGTTAGTCAATGTCGTGGAAAGCCTCGGCATGAAGTAAATAAAAACGAACGTTGGAATATTAATTATTTATTGCCCAAACCCCAAAACCAGCTCTATTGCGCTTTTGTAATCTTCTCTGCGATTTCTTCAGCTTTGTTTTTATGAGGTGCTTTAACATGCAAGAGTAAATTAAGGTGACAAAGACGGAATATACAATGTTGGATTCTTTTTTAATTATATGATATCAGCTGCCTCTGCAAGAGAAGATATGTGCACATGTGATATATATCGGTCAACGAAAAACAATATTAACTGAAATGACCCGATTATATTATAGCTTTTTTGGAGCTTCTAATCAGTTTCATTATGTACATAAAATATTGCAGCAGGGGCTAGCTTTTAGCTACCTGCACTTGTTAACTAACGGAAAAGTTTGTACCAAAAAGTCTGAGCATTGAAGGAACAACGTTGAATAATGAACACTGATCAACATGTTTCATCAGTAATTAAGAAGCTGTGCTCATTTAAATGACATTCCCCCCCACCATTTCTCTGTTTTTATCAGTTCTTACTAAAGATGAGCTACTTTATTTTTTCTGCAGACAAGGATTCACTGGCTCAGCGGGTAACGATTTTTCTTCTACTATTGCATATGTGTGTCCTTATTTAAGTAATGAATCTTACTTTAGCAAAAATAAAAGAGATGATTCTATCTGCTCAGTTCATTTGGGATGAGTCCCGCTGATGTTTAAATATTGAAACATTCTTGATATAAATCAGACTACATGCTATTTTGTACATGTACTGGATAGGATCAGCGAGAATGAAGTTATTATGCATAGTTTATCATGGTACTTTAAAAAGACCAAAGTGCGGATTTAATAATTTATTTTGGGTGATCTGCATTTAGAAATAGAGTAAATAAATGGGGTGGACAGTTTTATGTGGTTGTTTGTTAAATAGTTGAAAAATCATGCAAGTCATCACGAAACTCCTTTTACATATTGATATCATAAAACATAAATCAGATCGAAAAACAGTTTTTCACGCTAACTTAAAGCATATGTATGGTGAGAGTAGCTTCTCTGTTTTATGCATACCTGAAGAGGAGAACTTTAATTGGATGGTGGAGCAGATTTTACAACAAGATTTCCTGTTCTAGACTCTCCCAGAAGTTTCCTAACCACCCAAAAACATGAGAGGAATTTTGTCTCGGCTTACGTGAAAATGACTTTTTGGAAGTTAAACGGCCTCCCCAAACAAGCCCATTCTCATCTGAAAAATATAATAAATGATTTTCCAATCGACAAAAGAAATATGCATTTGATCAGTGATATTCAATAGTGAAAACAAAACCAAGATTGCAAATGAAGCGAAAGGCAAACAGTTTGGTCAGCTTTTGTGGCAATTAACTGGGCCGAAAACAAACTAAAGGGCCATGCATGCAAGCCACGTGGCTACGTTTGAGAGGTTGTTTTGGTTCGCTGACAGCCTCCTCTGCCACCTATTCTAGCAAAAGTAAAAAAAGAAAAAGATAAAAAATATTTTAATAAATAAAAATTATAAAAAAGAAAAAGCTGCACAAAATTGTCATAACGGCATGATGGGTAAGTTAGTGGATACGTCCATCTATAAGTTTCGTCAAAAACATAATCCTTTTATCTTGTTTATACAATAAAGACAGAAAATTTTTAAATCTTATTTATACAAAAGTACAATCTTATCGTACATTGTTAATTTTTTTTTTCATGATGTATAATTTATTAATGAGGGGAAATCTTCGCAGGCTGCTTAATTCTGCGACATACCTAATCATAACGTGCCTGCATGCATGCCTTAAATCCAGCTACTTAGAAGCCAATAGCCATTCAGCCTTCCATTCTGATGCATACGGATGGAAGCAAAAGCAATCAGTAATGAACCTATTTTGAATTCACGTTTAGAAAAGTTAATCATATGTTCAACAGTATTTTTCTGTAAAATAAGATGATCTCATTCACATAATTATCTCGTAAATAGTAAAAGCACTCATCAACCGCGTTTCCAAACAGGCCAATATACAACATGTGAACAACATGAGTCGGGGTAGCCTAGCAGATGATTAGGAAAAACTAAAAAAAAATCTATACCTCTCATTTGTTAGTTATTATGATTTTCTTTTTTGGCGGTAGTTGTCCTCCACGGAAGCTGTTATTTTAATGGGAAGGGCAAAGGAAGCTAAGCAATCCTTGACTTGGGCATCAAGTATGGTGCGAGATTCCAACATGTAAAGCCATATTCTCTGTATAATATACCTAAACGTAGGGGCTGTGAGGGGACATTGTATTGTATGTATATCATCTACACCTGTATTATACCAATCCCTATTTCTTCCATACACACTCCAACGCCCGGACCAAGCAGAAGCTTCCCTTCTTTCCAAACAACAGATCAAAACAACCACAGCAACAACATTTTTCTTCTCTCATTGTCTCATAATAATTGCCCCCAACCCTTTTCCTTAATATTATAATTAGCTATTTATTCTTTGAACATCACTCTCTGTGTCTAGCTGTACTTGAATTCAACACCACAACAACTACACTCAACCTTAAAATATATATGTATGCATGTTCCCTTCCAAATGCAGAGTGCAGCGGCTGCTGGGTCCGGTTCATCACTCCAATAAAACATCTTCTTCATAAGCCTTCTCACACACGTCATTCATTGAATAATTAAATTAAGAAAGAAAAAAGACTCATCATTTGGCTCGTACATGTGTGTGTGTATGTATATAACCCACCCCTCTTGCCATTCCATATTCTCACGTCGGGTTTTCTTTTCTTCTGCGGGATTCCTCTCGTAGGAACAAGAAAACCCTCTACCTTCTTCAACCCTACATTCACTCTGTTTTCCTGTTCTGTTGAATCCAGAGTTTAGATTTATACACAAACGCAGACATTTTTCTAAATCCCCAAGAGTGTGAAAATGGAGCTGCATTCTGCCAGCGCCGCGAAGAGATTGTGGAATGTACTCAGGATTAGCATGTTGATGATGAGGAAGGGTTTGGTATCGAAGAGGAAGCTGATAATGGACATGAATCTGATGATGAAGAAGGGGAAGCTTCTGAGGAAATCTCTGAGCAATCTCATGTCATCGAATCATTCAAAGAGCATGGCACGTGGTGGATTCGGCATGCAGGAGTATGAATTCTCTTGCAGCAACAGCCCCAACCCTGCTTTTCTCTACCTTCACAAACGGAAACACCATTTCAACTTCCCCTGCATCAACCATCCTCAGGTCATCGACGAAGAGGCCGAACTAGATACCCCTAAGGCCACAGTTTTGATTCCCAGAACTCCAGAATTCACCTTTGATCTTAGGTTCGATCCTTCTGATTTTGCTGCCGGTGACAGAAAGAGCTCTGCTTTATCGCCATTTTCTGTGAGGATATCCAATTTTTCCTCTGTTGATGACTCTGAGGAGCCTGGGAATGGTCTGGTCGATGTCCAGGCCGAGGATTTCATTACAAGGTTCTATGAACAGCTCAGCATGCAAAGTCGTACCCATTTACTAGAGTATCCAGACATGTATACACAGGATATATAGCATTTCTTAGACATGTATTCTCTGAAATCTTGGATCTTTATGGACTTTTCCTCTGTGGATTCATACCTGTATAGGTTCTGCAGCATTAATTCAATATTTCACACTGTTCAAATAAAATATATTCTATGTACGGTCTTCTCCTGTTTGTGTTTTTGAGGTTGTTTAGTATCCTTTTGTTTTTTTTTGGGTTTTGGGGTTTCCATCATTGTAGGTGTGGTGGGCAACGCCTTCTGGAATATGATTTGTTTCTGCTTTTGGTTAATGCTTTTGAGCGACGCCCACCAAGCAAAGCAATGCCCAAATTTTTAACGTCCATTTCATTTATTTTCACACCAGCTACCACACATCCTCTCTGTAACTCTCCTCAGAGTTCACATGGCCATTGAATGATCTGTTCATTTAGTGCTTGTTTACTTTTACTCATTCTAAGTGATTTTGCAGTGTAGGTGATAATTGTCTGTGAAAGCTTAAAAATGCTGCTTTTTTCAAGTGCTCTCAAACTGATCCCTCTATCTGTAATAGTATGATTAGTCTCAATTTTTCAATCTCATTCCAGTTCTCAAAATGATCCCTCCATCTGGAATGTACAGTTTTGGTGGGGGGGTACATGTTGAACTCCGCGCAATAAAAATTAAGAAGACTCAGGTCCCAAAAAAAACAACAACAAAGATTACAGCGCACATGAACAGGATGAGAGTCTCCGTAGTTGGGCTGTCAAAATCATGAATACACTCTCAATGGAAAGACTTCGCCTCACCTGTTAATTAAAAACTAGCTTCGGCCAATAGATGCAGGAAGGGGCTTTGACCCCTAAATTGCGAAGGCTCACGCTCGAGTTTGGGTATGTCTGAATGCAGACAACATCTTTAAAACAGTTACTTCTAATTTGGCGGGAGCTGAGATCAGAAGGGGAAAGGTTTAAGTGGCTATGTCCGACCAACGGGTTTTAAGTTTAATGGAAGAGTCTAATCATTTATAAAACAAGGATCAAATCTCGTTGGGATAGACACAGACATTTAACGCTGGACAATACATCAAACAAAATTCTCTTTACTAAAAAGACATGTGGTTAGTAAAAAAATAAGAGTGGCTATGTCGGATGGTGCAAATTACAGTTTTATTTGGCATGGTGCAGAATATATGTTTTTCATTTATATTGAGCAACTTGGCCTTTTTGATTCTATATGGAAAGAATTCAGAATGGATTTGACCGTTTCTCATATATCATTTAGATCAAAAAAGAAGGTTAAAGGGATTGAATGAGTGATTAAATAAAATATTGATGTTGGCTGTGTACTGTTTTGTTTCCTGTGGTGAACGAATCATTCGTGCCCCATGGGTTCCACTCTTGTTCCTCTTAAAGCGACTTAAAGCTGTACGAATGCTGTACCATTGCTTGAGCTGTATTCCAAACATTATTGGCTGCTTCGTGCTTAATTAATCAAAATGTTCTTCTAATGATAGCATTATCAAACTATTAATTCCCTTTCACGCTTCGGAGTTTAAATCCGTGTCACCAAAAGTCATAGTCCTCATTGATTATTGACAATTTGACCCTTATTAAATATTTTATTATTACTACCTTGTATATTTTAAAAATTAGAACAATATTAGTTTTTTAATAAACAAATAACTTGTTCTCGAACTCCAAACACTAGTAAAGTCCCAATTTTACCGTAGCTAATTTAGCAAAGAGGTTTCATATTGTAGATACCCAGAAATAATAACTCGTTATTTTTGAAGATGTTAACAGGTGTGTTTGGTAAGACCGTTGGGGAAACGGACACAGATTCCGAGGTACTTTATGTGAGAGAAGTTTTGTCTCGGTAAATGCATCCGTTGGGAGGAATGGCTTACCAAACACACCCGTTATATTGAATAAATCTGAAGGGTGGAATTTAGATAATGACGTATCATCTCTACTTATTGTCGATGGCTTTATTTCTTTCAACTCATGATTATTATACCTCCCATGAGGTTGCAACAGTAAGTGTGAATAATTGTTTTTTTTTTTAAATTATGAGACTTGATTGATCATAGCAAATTTAGTTGGATGGAGTTTAGCTACTTCATTTACATTGCATGAATCCCTTTGTAACAAGTCCTGAATATATCACAACTTTAACCAAGTCTTGAGTCCTGACTATTCAGTAGAGGTTTTTACTTGCCGGGTGAGGGTACAGCGGAGTTTAAAACCTCGTTTACCGAAGAAGAAAGGCAGAGGTGGCCTAAAAAAAATTCGTTATTCTCCAATAAAAAACATTTCATAAATTTGTTTACTTCAAAATATTCAAATAACAACCATGTAAACTGTTCTGTGCAAGTTGTATTGTCAACCATCAAACTGTAACCTCCAAACTGGCAAATTCTGATCACTAATTTTTCTAATAAAATTTTCCTTTCTCAAATATGGAAGCAACAATTTACACAATTCTTCCTTTTTCATCTTGTGGGAGATTACACGATTTCTCTAACACATCTAATAACTGAATGCTGATTGTTCAGTATCTCACGAACAGCAATCACTTAGAAAAGAATAAGATCCCAAAAAAAAGAATGGCGTGGAAGAACCTGCAAGCAGTATGTATGTATAGCTACCACTATCAGGGGCTCTCCGGGAGAATAGGACTAGTTTCGAGCATTTTGCTAGCATCTTCATCCAAAGGGATCTTACCCCAACCAGAATTCCTCATGGACAAGATCTTAGACCGCTCAAGCCCATTTCCTCTAAATCCAGTCAACCTTGATGACATCATTGGCATCACAAAAACTGAAGATGCATGAATGGTATCCTCCCCAAAACCCAGGGACAATGCACACGCATTCTGCAGCCACCATTTCAGATCTCAATTCACAAAGCCATTTTACAAAAGGATACTATTCGACCATATTATGAGTACATACCTTTGCCTTCACTAGCACGTCAGTCACCTTCAATAACAATCCTTTTATGTGTGTTCTTGTGTCTTTGTTCTGTGCTTCTTCAGATGACACCACCAGTCTGCAACAGATCAACATGTTATGTAATTTAGTTATATTATACCAAACATAAACTGGCGTAATGAGTACAAAGTTTCTCCAGAATGTATCTAGGGATTCATTCATTTAGTGGCATTCCCAGAAATCTCTCATACCCTTTTTTTTGGGGGGGGGGGTGGTTAGTGGTTCGTAGTTATCATGGGTTCAAAATTCTCGTTAGAGCATGAATTGTACCTGTTCATCTCTGATGAAACACCAGAAGACACCATGGTATCCAAAGAACCATCTTTAGTCTCATGACCTGAAAAATTTTCAGAATGAGCTAACATTTTCCACCAGCATCTGAGTAAAATCATCAACTATTATAATTACAAAACCTTTTGGCTCATCAGGTGCCAGCAAAGAAATGCCAATGAACACACAAATCATTCCAAGAACAAACATTGTCGTCCTCAATGCATCAAATACCTGTTTTCAGGAAGATTAGTTTTTGCATGACATCTAAATCCATGATCCAAAAACACTAAGCAGCTATCCAAATAATGATACCTAAACTACAAAATTGAGAACTGCATGCTTCCAGAGTTAGGTGTCAAATGACTGCATACAGTTTATAAACCACCTATCACCTGCATGTCTGACTGCTGGAGGAACTTAATGCAGGAAACTACTCAAGTTTGTACTTCTCTCAATTTTATTCCATATTTCGATATTTTCTTTAAAAAAAGAATCAACAATAATGAAGGGAAGGACATGAAAATGGATGGCTTCAAACCAAACGAATGCCAAAAAAAATTTACAATATTAACTTAGAGTGTACCTGATATTCTTGAAAATATATAAATCCTGTACAGATAGAGAAGAAAGTCCAAACAATCTGAAACATGGGAACAATAAGAATTGCATCAAACAGTGACAGCCCTTCGTTCAGCCTTGCCATCTGCACATAAGAATAGACTGGATTAGCATCCACTACAAGCTGCCCACAATCAAATGCAAAGTTTATCCCATAATAACATCTCCAGATTGTGGAAAACATAAATACACATTAGAGGTTTACCCAGAATCCAGCTGTACTAAGAAATAAAAGAAGCATGGAATATGTGAACCAGCCATGCAACTCATAACCACCAGACATGGCCAATCGTAGAAGGTTAGAACTGCCAAATGAGAAAGAATTTTTGCATTAGACATCAGTACAGCTGTAGGATCAAATAGCAAATTGACATGTTGGGAGTAGCTGATTTACAGGGATTTTGCAAACAACACTGAGCAAGAACCTACAGCACCAGAAACTACAGCAAAGGAAAATGGCAGCAGCATGTGCCAATAGGGGCTGAGGTCTTGTCCTGATACAGCAAGCAGAAGTTCTCCTCTCCTACATATTTTATATGTTAATACTTAATAGAACGGGAAGGTATTTTTTATTTATTTAAGTAACAGGTCAATTTCTGTAATCACCTGTAGATGTAGTGATGCACAGCAACGACTATAATCAAAACTAGAAGGTAAAGAAGCAATGGAATGTTGGAGTATTTCTCTACCAACTGCTCTGGTGTATAAACTGAAATGTTGCAATTTATCATACATTAGCTTACATCCATTAACATATCTTCCTTAAATGAATATTTAACTTGTCAAATAGCCAAAGAGTCTAGCAGGAGTGAAATCTTATCAATCAATAAGCATTGAGAACTTTAGTCAAATGCAATTACAGCAGAAGATCTAGAAAAGTTCCGTCCTTCCTCTTAAATACAAATTCCACTCATGATTTCTAAAGAACGGGAGGAAGACATGTCTAGGTAATATACCAGGAGATTGGTGATTGCCAAAAGCAACAAGAAAGATGTTTCCAAGAACAATGAAGGCTGTGGCAACCAGCACCCTGCTTAAATGATAAAAATTAAGCCACTGGATTTCACGTAACCAAAATGAAGAGTGATAAAAATGGAATGTGGGACAGGAATCTAAATTTGATTTAACTTACTTGACAGTCACCATTTTGTTCAAGACAAAATAGGCGAATGCAATATTTGATACAAATTGAACAGATCCCAGGGCTGCGAGTAATGACTGCATGACAAGCAGAAGAAAAAGAACTCAGAAGCACATAAAATGTGCCTAACCAATTGAAAAATGAATGTGTAGCCTCACAAAATATGTACCAACTCACCCAAAAAAAATTATATTTTATGAGAAAAATAAAACCAATACATACGTTGAGCTTGAAATCCCATCAACAATACACAAATCATACCTGAGCAGCATACCCAAAAGAAATGAAATTAAGGCAATTCCCAAGAAAGAAAAATACAATTCCTGCATATCAAGATTAAGCACACAAATCAGAAGCCAGAACCAGCCAACAAAGGTATAATGTGCAGAACCCATAAGTAAATGTTACTATGACCATACCAACTCTCCATGACTGGAAATATATAATAGGCTTTGGGGCCAGCTTCCCATCACTTCCAATTGCAGAATGTCTTTCTCTCTGCAGTAAAAATAGTCTTAATGTCTCCCAGTCATTTCACATTGTTGAAATAGTTTTTTCTAGAAATACTGAGATCGTTGCCACAGATATCACAAGCTACATCATAAAGACAAAATTCAAATATTCATATCGACAATATTAATCAGATCTAATACAAATAGAATCAGATGGAACTGACATACAAAGGTAACTATTTCAATCAATGGTAGACCCACGTTGAGATTTTGCTAAATGCATGTCCATAGTATGTATTTTGATAATAAGCTTCAATATCTCTTGAAATTTTGAACCCACTGGACCCACACAAAAAAATTTGTAAAACATTTCCTGTTACTTATTCCTAAAAATCAAATTGACTGCGCTCTTCATCTTAAAGTCAGTGACCAGGATTAAATAGTCATAAGACCCATATTAACTAAATTTGTCCAAATTTTGAGCAGGTAAAAACTGAAACAAAAGTCATCACCAGAGAAAATTTTGCACTACATTACAACACGAAAACGGAAATTCAGAAGGTACATCACAAAAAGTTCCAACCAGATGACAAGATTTTCCCTACCTCATTATGGCCTAGCTTAAGAAGATTTGTTCCAAAGTTTATAGCAATGCTTCCGATAAGGTTGATGAACGCTCCAACGATCCACTCCCCCATGGATCGTGAAGGAGAATTAGCATGCAGTAGGAATGTGAAGACGGCGTATAATCAAACAATAGTAGTTCTCAAGTAGGCTAGCACGCCAAATAGTAGTTCTCACTAATCATGTCATTAGCTAAGGAGATGAGAAATAGCCCTTCTTGTATGCAGCAGGTAGGATAGCATGCGAACAAAGCTTTATGCAAACAAAGTTAGAATTCAGAAGAGAAGCAGCCTTGTGTCACCTACGGGCATAAATCAAATGACTTAATTAAGCTCACCCTTAATAATTGATAAGTGGTAAAAGTTATTTCAAATGGGAGTTTAAGAGAGAAATCTATAAGTAAATTAATAGACTTACAAAGTTACAAAAAAGGAAATAAAAAAGAAAAGCAGCAAGGGCTAACTAATTACATGTGATAAAACCAGCAGAATTCGTACGATCCTATGAAAAGTAAAGAGACCACTTGGACATTGAATCCCACTTTACCAAATTCAGGGCACACTTGAATTGGGTAAGAAACAAGACAGCACTGCTACTAATTGATCTTTAAGAATTTCTAGAGGCCCCAGCGTTAAAACAACAAACCTAAAAGAAAAAGAAGAGGTAGCTCCAGACCCATGCTCCCTCCTAGAATCCAGATCTGGAAATTTTACAAGAACATTGACCCAAAAGATCCAACCGAATGCGTCGGCAAAAGAGACCTAATCATTCAAAAGAGGGCAGATAGAGGAGAAAAATCGAAGATGATGACTCTTCCGAGTGATTAGGAGCCATGCAAAGCTTGAAAAGATGCTAATTTACCTCCAAAATAAGAAAACGAACTTTCCCCTCGTCCAACGAAACTCTGAACACCCAGCAACCTGAACTGGTAGGATCGATGCTTGGCTTCGACAGAATGAAAGACTACGGGGGAGACGTATGAATGCAAAAGAAAAAAAAAATTACAAGAAGTTGATAAAAACAAAAAACAGCATTACATCATACTTGTCATAAAAAAAAAAAATAGGGGCGAGACTTTTCTTGGTCCGGAACGAGGCGCCTGAGGTGATGTCCCAAATGCAAGGAAGATGTGACCAAACCGCGAAAGACAGGGAAAAATAAGCTGTCGGGTCAATACCACAGCAGGCAAAAGCGTAGGACTTGAGCGACCGGCCCCGTATAATGATCCCCTACGACTCGCAATAGCCGTCACATTTTTGTGAACAAATGTCTCCACCGTCGATTTTCGTATGATCATCAAGTCATCGTTCCCTTTAAAGTTCACAAAAGTCGCGTTTAATTACGGAGGGATTATTAGAATTAGATGACAGATATCAACATCAACAATCATGCTTATATTAGAATCAAAGATCGGGTTGCATTGATTAATTATAATTTAAGGTGTTTATTTAGAAAAAAGGTAAAACCATCTTTCGCTCCCCCTTTCAGAATAATCAGTCCTGGATAGGTCATTGGTGATGTGTTTGAAGCCGATCAAGTTTGAATTCAAAGTAGCGGGTGACAAATGATAACCTCCTTTTGGCAGGTTGTAACGTGATATACCATGGGAACGGGGAAGAACATTCTTAGGAGTAGTAAGAAATAAGGAGAGAAAGTTCGTAATTAACAGATAGTGGTGACCTTATTTGTTAATAAGAAAAACGTGACCCTCAAATGCATCTAGAATGATACAATACCAAAGTAGAAGCTTATCATGGGTTTGTTTAACATTCCGTTTAGAAAAATAAAAAACCCGTTCAATATTATTTTTCTATAAAATGAGATAATCCCTTTTACATAATCACCTCGATTTATCTAAAAGCACTTCTCCATCGTGTTCTTTAGAAGCGAACGATCCTCTAGGGAAGACCTTATGGGCTGACATACGCTGGTTCAACAATTCTAAAATAGAACGATTGTGTTTTCTTGCGGACAACATCTGTACACGTGTCATGTCAGAATCAATCAATCAAGTTTCCTCTTCAAGATATTAAAGATGGATGGTTTTTGCTGTTGATTCGAAATTAAGAAAGGAAAGTATCACTTCCTTTTCTGCTGCACAAATGCGTTTCATGTTCGGAAAGATGGAAGGGGCCGGAGCTGAACAACCCCAAGGGCAAAATTATGTCTAATTACCAGAGCGCCCAAACCCTTGTGCGAAATTGACCTTTTAGCCCTCGAGACGCATGATAAAGAGATCTCGTTCTCGTATTGTCGGTGGCATTTTCTTGCTCACCCAACGACACACTAGATGGAATAGAAAGATCATCACAAAACTTCAATAAACACCACCACCTCCGGGTCCATTAACCCAGAGTTGCACCGTGGCAGAGTGAGCTCCCTTCTGCAGATTGAATGGCATTGGCAAGGCAATCCCTATTAGTATAACATTCCTAATTGTGTCCCATCGCTTCCCATACCGTTGCATGCTTCAGATATGCAGAACCAAATCTAGTCAAGATTGATCCAGTTGGCAAAACCACAAGTTATAAGCTCAAATCATACTGTTCATGTGAGAACTTTGTAGGAATATACTTTATTAGTAGCTCTGTAAATGGTTTTTGAGCTCAGTAACATGTTCTGACTCTCATAAGCCCTCTGCACCCAACTCTCACCTAAACTTCTTGCTTACAAAAGAAATGGCAAAGATCACAACAATCATGTAAAAACTTGTGAGAATCAGTATGTCCCAGAGAATCAGAGATAACAAGTAACAGTCAGAAGTGAAAACACGGAGTCAAAAGATTTGTTAATAGATTCCTTAAGAACTAGAGGATCATTGTCGCCACTCTGGCAAAGAATTGAGCTATAAGGGGTTCAGCCTCAAAAGCCTAAAACAAAGGAACTTGACAGCCACAGTAAAATATCATGCAACCATGGAAGCATCAGCACTAAAATATCAACTCGCAAGCTGTTCCCAAAAATGAAAACACTTCAAGGATGACAGACAACACATGCATATATGCAAGGGAAAAGTCACCACGCGGCTCCACTAGCTCACTCCTAATTCCACTGGAACAGATATGTTGCAGTGCATGGTTCGCGCTGATTCTATGATGTGTTTTCAATTTTCGGGCATTTGAGACTGCCAGCAAACTAATATATGACTGTATATGCTGTGAGCAAGTAATGGACCACCACAAGGAAATCTTGAAGTGTTAAAACAGGATCAAGTCTCAGAAACATAAGTAGATTCCGGTCACACAAATCTTTAAAGCTTAGCTGCAAAATTGGGTATGCACATCACCAGCAGGGTCGTGAGATCATAATTTATGC